>JAOEGS010007317.1:53741-80978 GCA_025447755.1 Corythornis vintsioides | reverse complement strand
AACAGCCCTCTGGCCCATCCTGCAGAGCACAGTGAAGTGCCAGGGGATGGATAAGGAGGGCATTTTCCATCCTAGTGCTGCCTGGAGAGCACATGAGGCAGCAGGGACAGGCAGGACCTCCCTGCCAGGCTCTGCCATGGCAGCCACACTGCCCTCCAGCTCTGCTCCCTGCCCAGGGGCACCTGAACTGAACCCTCAGAGCTGCAGGCCAGGCAGAGGGTCAACCACAGGCATCTGATCTGTGCTTATCACCCTGCACCTGGCAAACCCTAGTAAACCATGGGAGAGAAAACCATCAAAGGGGCTCTGGCAACCTGCTCCCCATCCCTGCTGCCATCCAACACAACAGCTCCTGTTTCTCTGGAATGGTCTTTGCTGAGGACAAGTCTGGAGAGTGAGGAAAAGCTCCCTGAAGCTGATGCATTCCCCTAGGACAAGGGGAGTCAGGACAAACAGAACTATTTCTAGAGCACAGATCCTCAAAGAGGGAAGAGGATTGGGTTTGATCCATGGGTTTGGTTCCAGCTGTTGGACCTTGACCCAGTAAAGTGCTTTATCCCTTGAACTCTGGCATATGCACAGTGAAAAGCAAGGCCCAGAACTGGGGCAGGTTCCCAGCCCCTCTGCAGGCATTCTCTTCAGGGATACACAGCCCCTGTTTCTTCCACACACCCCCTTCCTTCGTGCACAGTGGCTGCTCTCTCAGAGGGAAGGGCGAGGGACACACAACCTTTGGTATTTCTAAAGAGTCAGAAAAATCCCATCCTTCCAGCATCCCTCTAAAATGGAGCTGTTACCAAGAAAATCAAGAGCTGGAGAGTTACGACCTTCTGCACAGCAGAGCAGGGGGGGTAAATTTACAAGCTAGCCTTTGATGTCTGCAAGCTTCATGTGGTACAAAACCTTCTGCTTTGATGTTACCTTTTCAAACAGAGGGAACTCGGAAGGGTGAGCTGCAGGAGTCCCAGGGAGCACTCGGATCTGGCCACCCACAACTGTGGGCACAGCTTCTAATGCAGTTACTTATGCTCAGGGCAACAGGGAGAAAATGTGACCAAATGCCTCTTGCCCTCACCAGCTTCTCCCAGACCAAGTCCACCTTTGCTCTGCCAGTGGAGAACCAGGCACCCACAGTGCTGAACATTCCCACAGGACCTCCAGACCTCAGAAGTGGAGAGGACCCAGACCCTGCCCAGAGCCAGGCAGTGCCACCAGCCATGGCTGGGAAATTCCCCCACTTCCCAAGGCTGTGGGAGGGGTAAGGAAGCCCCTCTCAGTGCCCCACCAGAGACATGACCCTCCTGCACAAGCTCTGCATCCTGTGCAACAGCAACACCTTGCACAGTGGTGGCAGGAGGGTCTGAGCTGCTTGGCTCAGTCTCTGGCAGCTCTCCTACCTTACGCAGCACCTGGGCCATGGCTTCTGCTATCCATCCCAGCATCCCCACAGCTGTGCCAACAGGCTGAGCCCTTCTCCCAGAGCCTGCCAGAGCTGCCAGCAGGGACTGGCTCCTCTCCATCCCTGAGCTTCCCTTCACTTTTCACTGCCTTCCCTCCCTCTCCCGCCTCCTCCCATGGGGAGTTTCCCAGCAGCTCAGTAATTAGCATCATCATCACCAATGCTAATAACACCACCACAGCTCCTGCCATCCAAAGCTCAAACAACTTTACAGCCATCATCCCGCCTCTGGAAGCTCCCCAGGGGAGCAGGAAGGCAGCATTACCCCATCACACAGATGGGGAAGCAGGAGCTGAACACGAGGCAGTTGGTGGCAGAGATGGGCAGCAAACCCAGCAGCTCTGACTCAGACACCCGTGGGACCTCCCTGACCCTGGAACCTGCAGTGAGGCCCCTTTGGAAGGGGATGAGGGGCTGTGTTGGCAGCAGGACTTATCCAGAGGTCACATCACTCAGTTTTGGGGTATGTGAGTCCTGGGATGAGTTTCCCAGGCTCAGTTCCCCTCTGGAAGATGAGGGTGGGAGGGCAGCAGACAGGACCTGCCTGCACAGTGCCAGCCCAGGCCTTCTGATGGGACAGTGGGTATTGTGACATCCCATAAAAGCACCTCAAATCAACCATTAGAGCTCACCTCTAATTAAGGACTTGCTGCTTCCTGATGGATTAAAGAGGATTTTTTTGCTTTGAACACTCACACAGGGAGGAATCTGGGGGGGATCTTGTCTGACCAGCCCAGCCAGGGAAAGCTTCTGCCCCTTCTTGGGTGGGGTTTGCTACACTGGATTGCAAAAGTCTCAGATGGATGGGAATTAGAGCAGCTCAGAAACCCCACACAACAGACTGAGCTGGCCCCAGCAGCCCCCTGACAAGGGACAGGGACAACCCCAGGGCACACAGCAAGGGGCTGCTTCTCTTTTGGCAGGTCCGGGCAAGGGCGACATTGACTGTAAAGGTTTTGAGGTCTGGCCTATGCTGCCAATGCCAGGCTGGTGCAACTGTCAGCTGGGAGCACCAACACAAAACAAAATTCACCCCAAGTGACCCAGCCTCGTCCTCCAGAACATGCTGCAGAGACGTTGTCCTGGCAGGAGAGCCCTTTCTGGAGGGTATTTCATGCGTGGCAGGGCACAGGCTGCAGACAGGCAGCTGGTGGGAGCCACGTGCCAGTGATGGGCAAACAGCACACACAGCACTGCCAGGCACACAGGGGGTTCAGCTGCCTCCTGAGCCTCTCTGCTTCTGGGGAGCTCCCCAGGGATCATTCAGGAAACTTTAGGAACGGGGATATAAATACACAGGCCTTTGCCTTGTGGCTGCCCTTTGTTGGGAGCTCTGGTGTCCTTGGTGAGGCAGGATGCCCTGCAGAGAGCAGGGCTGGGAGGCTCTGGTGTCCCTCCTGCCTTTGCCAAGAGAGCTCCCCTCTGCTAGTCAGAGCATCTGCCTACATAGAATCACAATGTCAGAGGCTGGAAGGGACCTGGAAAGATCACCCACAGTCCAACCCCCCTGCCAGAGCAGGGTCACCCAGACCAGATCACACAAGGACAGACCCAGGTGGGTTTGGAATGTCTCCAGAGAAGGAGACTCCACAGCCCCGATCAGGCTACTTGATTCTGTAGCTACTGGTCTGAAGAAAACCCCCATTTGTCACTGTCACTTTTATGGGATAGGGATTATGGTCCATTACACACCAAACAAGGGGTGTTCTTTAGAATGTGAGACAGCAGCCACCCTTCTCCTCCAGCCATGAGCACCTTGGAGTGCACTGATCTATTCCCTCTTGGGATAAAACAGGACGGGTTTAATGTCTGCATGAAGATCCCATTTTTCCCTCCACACTGCTGCTGTTGAGTTCACTCTGAGCCTTTTCACTACCATGAGCACCAGGCACACCTGGGAACTGAGCTGAAAACAGACTCTC
Organism: Corythornis vintsioides; assembly: GCA_025447755.1. Taxonomy (NCBI): domain Eukaryota; kingdom Metazoa; phylum Chordata; class Aves; order Coraciiformes; family Alcedinidae; genus Corythornis; species Corythornis vintsioides. The sequence continues at coordinate 77,597 of JAOEGS010007317.1, read as the reverse complement.
TGTGCTCAACTCACAAACCCAGAGCCTGAGGCACCTCTCTGCAACAACAACCCCTGGAATCTGTGTCCCTCTGTCCCCTGAAGGGTGGCAGGAGCAGCCTGTCCCTCTCTTGCTCACACACTTCCATCCCAGGCAGGGACAGCAGGAGCCCCCGGGGTCAGCAAAGCCCCTCCTGTGTCTGGAGCGTGTTCAACAGCCCCCGTGTGCTGCCACGAGGTGACAGGTGGTTGGCAACATCCCAGGGGCCCTTTTCTGAGACAGCCTGGAGGTGCTCACAGCCACACTCCCAGGGAATGCTTTTTTTGCCTCTCTCTTGATGGAGCGTGGCTTTTGTTTGGCTTCTGGCTGAACGTCCGAGTTAAAAATACAAAGCTATTTCTAGCTGAAGTGAAGGGTTTTTTTCCTGCCTTCGTATTGCCTTGAATGCCCCTGTGCTGCTGTCTCCTCTCTGCCTCAGATCAGCTTTGTTTTCCTCCTCAGTGATCATGGTTGCACCGGTGAGAAGTAGGAAATGTTTTTTCCTATTAGACCATTTCCATGAGTACTGTTGAGAATGAAAAACGAGCTCAGAGAAATCTAAAAAAAAAAACCCAACCAACCCAGTTGGTGTAAAGATCCTGTCTCCAGTGGGCAGAAAAGTGAAAATCAGGAATGTCTGTGGTCAAAAGGGATGTGTTTGTGTGCACAAGCAGGCAGGTACAGCGGGGTGTGTTCTCCCCATGATCCACAGACCAGGAACAAAGGACCCAGGGCTAGAAGCACTTTAAAGCATCCTCACTTTGAAGGCTTGACCCCAAGCTCTGCAGCTGAGACCCTTTCTTACCCAGCATGAAAATATTTTATCTTGCTTTTCTTAAATGTCAATAAAAACCAGACTTCTCTTTCCTGGCTTGGATCTATTCCACCTGGAATCTCTGAGTGTGTTACAGGCTCAGTATAAAGCTCAAATACTTTCAAACACCCGTGTGATCATCAAGTCTTTGCTGGCACACTCCTTCTCCTGGCAACAAGCTGAGGACTTGGGGTTTCTCACTTGAGATCCCCAAGTTCAAATATCTCCAAGCCCCCTCCCACGATCCAGAAACCTGCCATGGGTTGTGGGTGTGATCTCTGTCACCAGGACTGAGAATAAAACCAACACAGCTGCAGGAAAACCTCCCTGGTAGGTTGTCTTTGCCACGTGTCACAACAAACAGGAACACAAACAGAAGAGTCCTAACAAGCAGCTCAATTGTTCAAGCTAAAGACACCAAAAAGGGATGTGGAGAGTTTTCCAGGGCACGGATCCCCACCACCTTCTGTGGAGACAAGCATAGCCTGAGTCAGAGCAACTCAACACCCAACACAGGACTTGCTGCATGCCAGCAACCCAGAGAGCACGGGCATCAGGGCCAGCTCCTAGACAATGAGTTTCTATCATCTCTGCTCAATGACTGATGAATTCAGAGACCACTCTGCACATTGCCACCCTAGAGACCATCAGGAGATGAGAGGGGACAGGACCTAAGGTCCCAGATTTGGCAAAGACAAGCAGCATTTCTGGTTGCTCAACAAAAACCTGAAAAGAATTCTGTTTCTTGGAGCCAACAAGGCCACTCCTCATGAAGCCCAGAGGCTGATCAACCCAGTCTGGCTCCACACACTAGGGGTCCAAACTGCTGCATTCTTCTGAATTCACAGCATCCCATCCTGACACTCCCAAACTCAGGGAAGTTCAACTCTAGATCCCTCAAGAGCAAGTTACAAACACCCAGCTCTCACAAGCCAGTTCACAACGGAGGTTGGTACCATTGTTCTGTGAAATGGACAGGGATGTTGAGGCCCAAAAAGGCAAAATGATTTGCCTAGAGCAGCCCTCCAGTCAGCAGCAGAGCCAGGGGCAGGCTGTTTCCCACTGCCACCCCCACACCAGGTTGGGGATGAGGTAAGAACAAGCACTCTATAAAAAAAAGAAGAAAAAAACCCATCTTCCTACCGACTGTGGCACCTGGACTCGGACTTCACTGGTATCCAGTGGTGAAGTACTCGACCCCTGGGACTGTCTCTCTGAGCTGGATTGGTGCTCCCTGTATTTCTTTGACCTCCCAGGTAACGACAAGAATTCTTTTCCCGAGATCTTCAAGTCTCCCACATGATGGCTGTCCCCATTCTGGTCCTTGGGAAAACAAGAGACAGTGATTGCAGGAGCAGCCTGGCTGGGGTGCATGTGCAGACCCTGGCAAGTGTCTGCAGGAGACACAGAGAAGTGAACGTGGAGTTTGGAAGGTGGCAGTTGTCCCTCACCACGTGCACAAGGTTGAATGAGGATGTTTTGTTTAGCTCAGCAGCTTGTGATTTTAAGAGTGGAGAGGAAGTGTCACCCAAACATCACAGGGCAGCCAACCTCTCCCCAGGGGGAAGCAGCATCCTCTCAAAGCCAGGTAAGCAGGCAGGGCATGGCTGGTTCATTTACAGGCATGGGGAAGGATGGGTGACAGGTCCAGAAGCAGTCACTGCTGCTCATGATTTCTGACAACTGCACTCATAAAAACCTCTTCCAAACAGAGTGGCAAGCTCTTCTGGCCAAGGACATAAGGACATCCCTCCACTGCTGTACCTTCACTGCTTCCCATCCATGCAGCAGCCCACAGAGAACCACGGGTAACCCAACCATGCCCCATGGCACAGGGCTATGCTAGGTGCTCCCTGGCACTGCCCACCTCCAGCACCTGGCTCTCAGCACAGCTGGAGCACTGCCTGCCTCAGCATTCCCACTGCCTTCAGCAAGCCCTTCTCCAAAGGCAGATCAACACGAATGACCATGGGCAGGTACTCCAGAGAGCCAAGGACACTGCGTGGGACCTGAATTCACAGCACTTCAATAGCACAGGAGCCTGCTGCAGCCCAAGGGACTCTCCCATTCCTTCCCATACAAACAGGAATAGAGAGAATGGGTAAAAGGAGATTAATCTCCCTAGGTGCTCTCGATGGGACCAACTGCAGCCAGGACAGTGTCCACACTTGGAAAAGTTAGTACAAAAGTGGATTTCAGAGCTGGAAAGGAATTGCCTTCCAATGTCTCACTGCCTCAGATAGAGGCTTCAAACTGCTCAGTTCATGACAAGAAGAATAGATGACTCAATTATGGCATGTGAGCACCTTCAGGGTAAAACCAGCATGTGATCAAGAGATTTTTAGTTTGGAAGAGAGAGGAATAAACAAGACCCAATAGCTGGGAGCTAAATCCAGAGAAACTGAAAACAAGGAGCAAGGCTCAGGTTGGAGAGGGCGGGATGACAGGGGAGAGGCGTTCCCAGGATCTGCTGGGTGTTGGGAGCCTCTGGCAGATCCTCTACCCAGAGACACAACTGTGCAGAGGCATGGGACAGCAGCTCCTGGCCCTGCACTGCCAGGGCCCTGCTGGCTTTGCAAGCTGCCTCTGGCAGAGATGATGGGCACAGAGGGTGAGGTGATCTGGAGAGATCACAGCTCACTCCACTGACTTACTCTTTGCAATCTCATCACCCTCACCAGAGCCTGAACCCTCTCCCATGACTACAGTCATCTCTCCCTGGTAGGGGAAGGGGAATTGCATCCAGAACATCCTCACAAAAGGTGAACTCACACACACCCCACAGCACCAGTGCAGGGGGAACAGGGCTCCTGTGCCTGACTCCATGGTTACACACCAGCCACAGCTCCTGTTTGCTCCAGCCTGCCCCTGAAATCCCATAAACCTACTGAACTATTGAATGAGGTTCAGCTTTTACAGCCCAGAGGAGGAACCAAGGGCACGAACAGCACTCACAGCAAAGGACACAGCAGCAAAACTCTCCCTGCCAGCATCTTCTGGGCTGGGCTTCTCTGACAAGGATCAATCAAATGTCTCCCAGACACTGGGCACTGCTGTCCCTGCTACCAACACCCCAGAGATGGAGCTGCACTGGTTCAGGTGGGCAATTAATTAACAAAAATACCCGTGTTGGGCATTTAGCTCCCAAGGAGAGTTTAATTCAGGGAGGAGCATTTGTCTGGCCCTCCCAGTGGATGTTTAGGCACCCAGATAGTTTTGCATCCAAATAGTTTTGTGAGCCTGAGGTTGTTGCCCACTGACTGTCTGCACCTACCTGCACTTTGGGCAAGTTTTTTTTCTCTCTGTAACACTTGTGTAATAGGGAAAATGCTCCTGGGGATGCTCCCTGGAGAGCTGTGCTTGGAAAGCACTGGCTGAACATAAATTATTTGTGCCAAAGACATTCCATAAAGGCTGAACCCGGCTGCCTGCCCGGACACCTCCTCTGGGAACAGGCACGAGTGAGCACCACGGCAGCACCAGTGCCTGCTGCTGGGCACACCCAGTGATCCTGCACAGGATTTGCTGAGAAATTACCCACCCCCCGTGGGCAGAAAGGCTCAGTGCCTCCCAGCTCCTGCAGCAGCAGCCTCTGCCCTGGGGAGATGGAGAAATCGCTGATCTGCTTGGCTCTGACATTTCCAGCAGTGAACTGGAGCAGAGACAATGCTGAGCCCTTGGAACAAACCCTCTGCCTCCTGCAACACAACAGCTCCTGCTTCTGGCCTCCCTGTCCCTCCGAGCACCACAGGGCTCACCAGGCACCCAGATTTGCCCCCAAAGGGGCTAAAATGCTGCTGCTGATCCTCCAAGAAAAGGGCTGTTTTGTTCCAAAAAGCAAAGAAGTGGCTTTTCCAGCTTTCAGTTGTTAAGTGCCTTTTTAGTTGGACCAGCTGTTCCTCTCCTCCCAGCTCTCTAGAAACCCTCTCTGGTTAATCCCATTGACTCCAGAGCTAGCTGCTAATTGCATACTTCTCTGCAAATGAAGCCAGTCAACAAGCTATTACAGATTCCCACTGATACTTCATCTTCAAGGCCAGACATCTTTGCTTACCTTTTCAGAAGGGAACTTCAGGAGGTCTAAGCTGTCCATGCTGTTCCTTTGGAGTCTCTTTGGCCTGGCTCCTGCAAAACAACACACTCACATCACGAGGGTGCCACTAATGTCACACAGATAAAGCTCAGACAGGGGCAGACCCTCTGCTCCCGTCAACTATAAAGTCAAAAGGATGGGATAGTGCAGCTGCACTGTCCTTGAGACTCAAATATGGGGTTTTTCTCTAGTATTTTGGGTCTTTTCCACAGCACTATCAGCAGAGTCAGCAACAGCAAAGGCCGGGTGAAGCTTCTGCTATCAGAGCAGTGGCTGCAACCCTGACCTGAGTGAGGTCTCTGGAATTCAGGAGTTACAAACCCCACTCTAAACCACAGAAGCCATGGGTCTGGCATTGAGAAAAATCATAACAAAAACACAGTTGAATCCATCTGGGGGTTCCTTGATTTATCTTCATGTTTTTCACTTAGAGAATGTATCTGGGATGGAGATTTGAGAATTTCTCTGAGGTCACAAGGGCTGGAAAACTAAGTGAAGGAGTAAATATTTTCTAAGTGCCATAGACCCAGGGGAGCAAAACCTTGCCCTGGACCCGACAGAGAAATCACAATTTTGCAGCATTCACAATATTTAAAATTAATTATTCTTTTAAAAATATCAATGTTGTATTCCAGCAACAGCAGAGGAGATGAAAAACAATTCAGCTGTGACTTCTGCTTTCCAAATTCCCTTTACCTCCTCATGCCCCTCCAACCTGCTTCCAGCTGCTGTTGCTTTGCTCACTACCACAGCCAAGATTTATCAAATGACCCTGAGATGCCTTCAGCACATCTGGGGAAACTTCTGCTCCGTCACCCTCCTGCTCCCCTTCCCTGGAGGTTCAGCTTGCCCAAGCACCACGTGCTCTCCCCCACCAGCAACACCAACCAGGGCAGGGATGAAGGTCCCATGACAACTTCCAAGCTTCAGAAGAAATCCTGGGTGAGGGTGAGCAAACTGTATGTGAATTGAAACCCTCCTCATGCTGAGCCCTGAGAACGGAAACCACTGAGCTTCATGTGGTTCCTGCAACAGCAAACTCACCCAAGCTAGAGATTCCCCAGTTTCCCCCCCACCACCTCCCAGCACCACTGCTTGTTTCACAGCAGCCCCACGGACCCTGTTCAAGCCAGGGTGCCACTGAGCTGCTCATGGGCAAACAAGAGAGAAGGCACAGAATTCATAAACAAACTCAAGACTGACTGTAAGCAGAAATGGAAAAATCAAATTCAATGGAAAAAGGACCAAAAGGCAGCAGGGACTCCTGCACTGACACCTGCCCAGCTCAGCCAGGGCTCCAGGGGTGACCACACTTGTACCTGAGCTGCATCAGCTCCACAGACACTGCTGCTTTGAAAGGCTCCTCGAGATACAAGACAAGCTCAGATCAGCTGGGACATCACTCAGGGTCACACACTTGTGTCACACTTTAGTTATAAATCACCTCGAGTTATTTTCACTGCCCCTAAGTACCCTAAATTGATTTAATTCCTGCAGCCACCAAGACCCAGATCAGCAAAATCTTTAAGCACCTTTCTGTCTCCCTACTCTAAAAACCCATCAGCACCAGCTTCACCTTTACTAGGTGATGAGTTCAGAAGGCACTGACACAGGGGTGGTGCAAAACACGCTGATGTGACGAAGGAAAACACCTAACAACAAACAGTTGTAATTTCTGTCCAGCTCTACCCCCTCCTGCGTGGCAAAGGCAGTTGCTCAGTTGGCAGCAGCTCAGGAACAACAGGATCTGATCCCGGAAGGTCAGTGGCTGCTGCTGACACTGGAGAGGGTTCAGATCCAGCCCTTTGGAGCAGGCAGGAGGAAAGCTGTGGCCAAGAAAGCAGGCACAGCTCTCCATGTTACCATTTTTATTCCACTCCTTGCTTATCTTCACTAAGATGTCTCATCAAATGTACCTCATGGTTAGCTCAGCTACCATATCCTAAGCTGTGAGCAGGGTGGGAAAGGCTCGTGCTGTTGGATACCAATGGAATGGTACCATGGCCTGGCAGCTGAACACCTCTATTACCACGAGCTGGATGTGCACCCAGCATGAAGACAGCTGAAAACATACAGCCTGAGACCTCTCCCAGCATAAAACATTGAGACATGCCCTGCTCTTGATGGGCATGCACAGCATACCACTCCACCAGAGAGACCAGTCCACATAGAACCTTCCTTCCATCTGGTGAATGAACCCAAGCTTACACCCCCCCAGGGCATCACAGGTACCCATTTTCAGTTGGGAGGACCCAAAGCTCTTAAATACTGAGCTCCTGTAGCAGCTCAGTGGGAGACACAAGATGCTCCCCAGCCAGCTCCCATCACTCCACAGTGCTCCCACCAGCAGCCCATGGATGTCAGCACAGAGGAGGTGGCCATGCAGCACCAGGGTGGCCACAGGTCTCCTCCTCCTCTGCCAGCTGAGCAAAGGGCTTTTGGCTGCTGCCACGTCCGTCAGGCAGGAGCTCAGTGAGGGGAAGGCAGCAGAGGGCTGTGCCCAGTGGCTCCCAGTTACATTCTGGACATTGCTACAGCTGCTCAGGGCTCTCAGCTTCCCTCGGAACAACCTACAGTTCGTGTGTGGAGCAGCAACGTGGGTCTGGAGTAAAAGGCACCTCCAAACACTTAATCAGATGGTACATTTGGGTTTCAAAGCAACACCCAAGAGGTGAGGGCAGCCTCTGGAAGCGAGCGTGCGTCACGGTGGCTTTTAACACCACTTCCAGGAAAGCAAAAAAGGAGTAAAGTGAGTCTGGGTTGAGAAACACGCTTCATTTCCACCCATCTGGAGAGTCATTAATTATACACCTCCATCCTCAGGTGCTTTGTACGTCTGCAACAGCACTAAACCACTGGCCAGAAGCCATTCATCTCTGCTCTGAGCAAACCTGCCTTCCCCTTTGTTAATGCAGGACACGTGGAGAGTCGAGACTACCCCAGTGCTCATGGCACCATTGGCCTTTCTCTGCTGCTTGGTGCTACCATGTGGATTCCACTTTCAGTCCAGCTGAGAGAGGAAGAAGTCAGGAGTCACCAGCTCAACTGCAGAGTCCCCCAACTCAGATATTTGCTTCCAGAAGAAAATCCCAGCAGTGCTGGGGCCAAACACTGGTCTCACCATCCCCACTCACCACCCCACGGGTGCCACCAGCAGCAGCACCACTGGGAGCAGCTACAAGAATTCAGAGGCTCCCCTCCAGTCAGGGCTCTGGCAGTGACTCCCCCTGCACCCCCAGGAGCTTCTCCCCTCACTCCACAGCAGCCTGATCTTCCAGCAGAGCACAGACATTTCCATACTCACAAGCAGCCCCCGACAGGAGTCGTCCCATTAACTTTCTATCTCCAACCAGGTCATCCCCTCAGATGGCTCCAATGGTGACTTCCAGCCTCCTCCAAGTTATTTTTCCAAGGAATAGCTGTAGCACCACCTTGTACTCAGGAAAAGTTCAGCTCTGACTCTTTCCCCCCAGCACTGATCAACAGCAGCAGCCCCTGTGGATGCAAGAGACTGCCCAGCTGAAAACCTGGGTCTGTTCCTCTGGAAGGTTTTTTTTTTTTTCCCCTCTCTCTCCAGTATTTATCTGGGTGTTTACTGAGCCTACTGCAGAGTAACGGAAACCTCAGGGGCATTTCTAAATGCTCTCTCTGTCTTTAAGGTTTACTGAGGTCTCTAACAGAGCAAGTTGAAACCTTCTTGTGAACATCAGCTGAGCAACGCTGCTGACTGGCTGCATTCATGGCTTGTTTTCCAGGAGCTCCTCAGATGTTGTTCTTTTCCCTGCTCAAACTCAGGGTTGGTTTTCCTTTTTTAAATATTTCTTTTCAAAATCTCTTCCCCTCCACCCCTCATTCTCAACACCACCAGGAACCAAGGGGAGGGTTTTTTTTACTCTTTGCTTTTGCAGTTTGGCCCCTAAGGTGGGTTCAACGGTTCTCACATTCTTGTCTTTGAAAACCTGGTGAAGCAGCAGCCACCTCCCTCCCTGGAAGGGAGCTACTCACCCCAGGGATGGGGATGCTCACTGCAACAGAGCAGAGCATGATGCTTGTGTTCTTGCCTATGAGACACCCTTGCTCCCCAGCTCCCTCACAGCCCCTGATGTCAAACAGTCCCTGCTCCTCTATCTTTGGACACTAACCCCACATATCCATGTCAGACACCCACCCAAATCCATCATTTGTCTCTGTTTCACATCCTCACCCTGCAGAAATAGGGATGGTCCCTCTGCACATCCTTGTGCTATGTATGAGGACATAGCTACAGGAGCCTTTACCTGTAATCTCTTCTTCACAGCAGCCTGGCAGTGCCTGTTCCATAGTTGCCTTGTGCTTTTTGAGTTGAGCAGTGTAGAGCCACCCTGGACCCTGCATGTCTGGGCCCTCCCATTCTTCTCCTGTCCCCTTGGCATCTCTCAGCAGCTCCAAACTGCCTGGAAGGGCAGGATCAGACTCCAGAGAGATGGATTCTGTTCCTGTGCCCCAGGCTGACTGTCCAACAGCCAAGGCCTCAGTTTTCAGGGTGTAAATAGAGAGGAAATGCTCACACTGCAAAAGATCTCAAGCAGCACCTCGCTACCAAGTGAGATGCAGCCCCACACAAGCCAAGGAAGTGTTTTGTCAGAGGATGGTGAAGGGATCATCTGATGTAAATTGGCAGTAGGGCAGAGGGAGGTGGACAGGGTGGGCAGTTCTGCTCCTCTGTGGACAGTCTCCAGAACCAGCTGGCAATCCAGAGCTTCCAGAGTTGACAAGATGGAGCAGAGCAGGTGGAGCAGTGACTGGGGGAGCCCTGCCAGCAGCTCCCAGCAAGCTGCTGTGAGTTTTGATAACTTCTGAGCTCTTCCCCCCCTTCTCCAGCAGCTCAGGGAGCTGCCTCCTCCATCCCCCTTGGAGACAGAGCAACCCCCCCACTGTGGATTGGGTGACAGTTCCAGGGGCAGGCAGGGAACACGCTCCAGCCCTCGGGGGTGGCTGTACCACAGGCAGCAGAATTGAACCTGACAGTGGAGTCCACGGAACACCGCCAGGGAAAGGTCACACGGCCCCCATCTGCCCTGCCTGCCCCCAGTGCTCCCAGCACACACAGCTCAGGGGCACTGGTCACCCCATGGAGCACCCCAAAGAGCACAACAAACCCTGGCATAAGCACAAGCTGTATTTTCATGCTCAGTTCACTCTGTGCCTGCATTCACTCAGATACTGACTTGGGTTTTGGGTGAGTTTTTCCAGCCCAGGCCCCTGCCTCCCCACATCCCTACAGACCTCAGCATTTCAGAGCCTTGATTTTGGCTGACAACTCTAAAGATAGTTCAACGTGATTCAATCAGACCAGGCAGCCAGTTGTTTGGGGTGGAAGGACTGGTCTGTAAACCCTACCAAGCTCAGAAGTGACAGTGGAGATACGGTCCAGTAATCCCAACGCTCCCAGCAGCATCTCAAATCATACGCTCCTGACATCTAATCAGGAAAGCTCTGTCAAGCTCCTGCTCCATTATTACAGCAAACTCTACAAAGAGCAAAGGGGGAGGGAAAAAAAAATTAAATGTAAGCACAGCAGAAAGGAAGGAGAGAAAAAAAAATACAGCAGCAGCCTCTGGTAGGACAAGCATCTCATTTAAGGGCTTTAATTAGTCTTCAAACACATAATGGGTTCTGGCACTATAAATCCACTTGACCTCTATTATTGCCAGCACTTGCATGATAAATGATGGTGTTTGTTTTCCCAGTTGTTACTGGGATAGAACAATACTTTAAACAGAGAAAGCAAATAATATCAGTTACTTATGACGACTGTGCCAAGCTGTTGTGTTGATCCATGGGAAGGACCATCTGCCCACCCCCCAGTCCCTTCCACTGGAGGGGACCAGGGGACTCCTGACTCTGTCCAAGGTCACACACCTAGATGGGCAGAACAGCATTTTTCTCCCTATCAGTTATTTGAGGGCATCCCTGGCTGCACAGCCTAGAAAAAGCCAGGAGCAGGTAGAGCTTAAAGCAGAGAGGGCAGTGGGCATGGAAACAAAGTCAACCCACAGCTAAGGGAGAGGGAAAGCTGGAGGAAGGTTGTTTGCAATGTGGTGTCACATCAGAGCTCCTCAGGAGGGCTTTGGTCCCATGCAAGGCTCTCCATCCTCAGCTCTCCTTTGTCAGGACTGGAAGGCAAAATGACAGGACTGAAACCTTTTCTGCTGGGAAGATGGGGCTGTTTGCTCTGCCGAGCTGTGTTCCTTGGCACACAGACAGCACACAGCTGAGCAAATATCAACCTCCCAGACACCTCCCGAGCACTACAAAAACCTTCTCCAGAATAACAATTTTGCAGGGTTTTTTTTCCTATCTCCGTGGCAAAACTGTTCCTTTAAAAAAGAAGAAAAAAAGAGCATCTACAATATTCAGGAATAAAGAGAAATTCCTTTTGAATCAAGATGCTCATCTGCCTGATTTGACAGAAGATGCTCTGCGTGTGTGTCACCCCAGCTACACATCCTCCAGAAGCCAGCCTGACAGCTGAGCAACTGCCTGGCAAATAACAGCAATTCTGCACATCTACATGGCACCCAGGAGCCCCTTGACATTTGGCTGACTGCATTTGGGGTGAGCAGCTAGAACAGAGGCTTCTCAGATGGGGAGAGGGAATTAGGAGATGCTCCAGATCACGTGCCAGGAGAGCCTTGGCATTCACAGGGCAAGACTGGGAGCAGAAGTCCTCCTTGGAGATAAAGATGGCACAAGGGAGTTAGTTTCCCCCAGTGGGAGCAAACCCAGTGTAGCTGAGGAAAGCTGCAAGCTCCTGAGTGACAAGGTGAGCTCATCTTGTAGCCTCACAAGCTGGTGCTAATTGCCACGATGCTGGTACATCTCTGATTCTGTTTTTCCCCTCATTTGCAACAGGCTTTGGCTTTTCTCTCACTGAGCAAGGCTGGAATGAGGCTTTATTGCAAACAAAGTGTTGGCAATTCAGGCCAAAGAATGAATTATTTTTGTAGAATCATAGGATGGGTTGGAAGGACCTTAAAGACCATCTAGCCCAACTCCCCTGCTGTGAGCAGGGCACCTTCCAAGAGAGCAGGCTGCCCAAAGCTTCATCCAACCTGCCCTGGAACACTTCCAGCAGTGGGACAACAACCACCTGTCTGGGCAACCCGGGCCAGGGTCTCACCACCCCCAGAGGGAAGAATTTCTCCCTTTTCCTGGAGCCTTCTCCAGTCTGAACACCACCAGCTCTCTCAGCCTGTCTTCCCAGGGGAGGTGGCTCCTGAGCATCTTTGTGGCCTCCTCTGGACCCTCTCAAGCAGCTTCATGTCTTTCTTATGCTAAGACCCCTGTTGCTGGACACAGAGGTGGGGTTTAATGAGAGCAGAGAGGGAGAATCACCCTCTGACCTGCTGGCCACAGCTTCTGATGCAGCCCAGGCCCTGGTGAGTACCTTGGTGTGTAGTTGCAGGGTCTGGAAAATGCAGAGCACCCAATCTTCTGACACCTAACAATCAAATACAGGCCTTGGAGCTTGTGGGAAGCTTGGAGCCATGAGAAGAGGCCTCCTATAACCATAACCTCCTCCAGGCAATGGTCTGCTTAACAGGCTAGCAGTTGTGGGGACAGGGAGGGGTTTCTGGGAGATAAGCTGAACTGGGTGGAGGAGGCATGTAACCTGGGGGCTGATTCCAGAACAGCCATGAAAGGCTTGGCTGGAACACCTGGATTTCTTCTAGGAGCAAGTTTTTCTCTGCCAGTGTATATTAGAGCCTCATGATCTCCATATTCCATTATCAGCTTATGTTGAACAAGCAGAGATCAAAAAGTATCTGGGTTTGAGCTGAAGTGACACGTGGTGATTAACAGAGGCAACATCTCCAGCAGCCAGACAAGCCCAATTAGAGCAGCTGCCCCCTAAACACTGGCTCAGGGAGGGCAAGGGACACATCAGAGCTCTGCAGAGATCAAACACTCCCAGTTAACCCCTCTAGAAAGAGGGGCAATGGACTTGATCCCTCCTTCTGGATGCTGTTGTGAATCAGGGACCAGCTGTCAGCAGCCAGGCACTTTCCAGCTCCTGGGACATAACTGCCCACCCTGGACTTGGAATCCTTGAGCTCCATCTCCACGAGCTGCCAGGTGTCTTTGCTAAGCAGAGTCTGTCTCAGCCTTGCTGCTGAGGAACCAGCACAGAGATGAAGGCAACTCAGGCTAAGGGTCTGGCCTTGGCTTGCTCAGTGAAGTGCACAGCAGAGCATGAATCCACCCATAGATCTTGAAAATACTGAAAAGAGCTGGATGACAAAAAAAAAAAAAAAAAAGAGAACCCTTCTTCTCAGTCCCTTTCCTGCTCTGTGCTGAAAAACCAGTAAGCAGGGGCACCTTGTTCCTAGCAGTATGTCTGTGCTGGCAGAGAGCAGATCACTGCAACCACTGCATTTCCTACAGCTTGGCCACCTAAGGAACCTGCCCGTGGAAAGCACCTGTGAGAACCAAACAGACACACCAGAGCTGGGATGGCTGCAGAGCCTGGAGCAGCAGCCAAAGGCAACTTCAGGCTTCCCAGCTTGGAGCAGGAGTTTGTTAAAGGAATCAACAATTTGAAAACAAAAAAAAACCCAAAACTAAACCAACAAAGCTCTCCCTGCAACAAGAGATCCTTTGATTTCATGGATGGCTTTGCCAGAAGCCACGTTGTGCCTTCTTTGCCACAGGCTTCAAGTACCAGCCTCTTCCTCATCCTCCTTTCCAGCACTTCTAGTCTCCCCTGGCATCAGGATAAAACAAGCACCTGAGTTTATTAGCACAGTAACTTCTCCAGTCCTGGAGCATTTCCTCTGCTGGGAGCCAAGGACTCGGGCTGTATGTTACACTGGCACTGGGAAGGAGGTTCACAGACAGAGTGAGATGAGAGAAGAACATTAAATACTTCTTAAAGCTTTGAGAAGGGTATTTTAAAACTTCACAGAGCCAATACTGGGGCAGTCTGAAGTGCTAAATGACTCGGTTTAAATCCAAATGACTCAGAGGTTCATCCCCCCACCCCATCAGTGCTGCTGGAATGATTTCACAGCTCCAACTGCAGAGGTTACTCAGATTTAGAAAGAACTCATTATAAAGATAATGAAGAGGCATCCTTCAGAAGTCCTAAATCTTCACCCAAGAACCCCCCCACAACATGCAAGCAAGCAGCACTGCCATCCTTGCTGCCCTGCTCCCTGACAGACTCAGGTCATTTTGGTCACCTTACTGGGAGGCACAGGGGGGCATCTGCACCCCTCTGAGCTCAGAAACTGGGGCTCCACTGAGCATGTGTTATTGCAACATAAAGCAACCAGACTGCCTCACATTCAGCCTTCTGCTTGGCCAAGAGCTGCTCTGCTTCAGTCAACAACCTCATCCATCAAAACTCTGCATAACCAGGTGCAATTAACCAGCACAGCCTCAGGCTTTCCTCTTCAGCATGACAAACGGCCAAGCTGCAGCCCACCAGCCACTGGGAAAAATCAAATGTAGTTGAGGATACTCAATATTCAGCAATTTCAATCACTGTGCTTCCTCAGTCTGGTAAGAACAGGGTGGTTCCAAGCTGAAGCAGGTAGAGTCTCGACCCCTGTACTGGTCTGCTGAGTGGAAGGCAAAGACACCAAATCACAGCCTCGAGGTGCAGGGCTGGCCCAGTGTCACAAAGACACTGGTGTAAAAGGGCACAACTCTTGGCTGTCACCCACCACAGATCTCTGCAGGAGGGTTGAGCAAACCACAGAGAAGGAACATCCCTGTCCCCGGGCAGAGGCTGGCACGGGTCAGCAGTGTGGCCACCTCCCTGCTTCACAACAAGAGAGGGCTGGTCAACACAGCACCTTTCAGCAGCCCTAAACACTTCAGAGGTACTTCAAAAGATATTTTAAACAAGCAAGCAAACAAAAACAAACAGCCTGGGAAACATAAAAGCAGACTTCTACCCCTGCCTAACTGATCCAAGGGTTCAAAGATTTCTGTGAAGGTGGCAAGCTCAGCACTGAGGATAAAGACCCACACACAAAGCCACCCAGAGCTGATCATGGCTCAGGGATTTCATGCCCACCCAGGCTCAGCTGTGCCCTTCACCACCTGACAGTTCAGCCTCAGCACAGCTGCCTCACACAGGGAAGAGCCTGGAGGCTCCTGAACACTGGGCAAGAGCAGCAGCCAACCCCTGCCCCTCTGCAGCAGGAGATGTGCAGAGTGGAGGCTTATGGCTGAGCCCTTTCCTGCCCTCACAGCATGGCTAGATGTCCTGTAAAGGTCCCTTCCAGACCAAACCATTTGATGATTCTCTGTGCTTATCTCCCAGATGGCAGCTGCCCTGGCCAGTGCCAGCCTGCAAAAGGGAGAATTGGGCAAGGAGGAACTGAAGAGGGATGTGCTGTGGGCTCTTTGATGTACACCAGAGACCTAAATCACCCACCCAGGGCCAGCCCAGGGTCTGCTCAGTGCTCCTGATCCACATCTGCCCACAGAGCACGAGGCACAAGCAGCTCCTTGCTGGGCAGATACTGGAACCTCAGCTCAAACCAACAGACCTGGCAAGGGGGCACCCAGAGCTCCCTCCCTGCATCCAGCTGCTGTTTGCACCCAGGGACATCCCCCAGCACCAGGCAGCAGGGCTGCTTGCTTCAGAACCCCTACAAAACACCCCCCTTAGAGCCACAGCACAGTCCCTTACTTCTCTCCAAAGGCAAAAACCTGCCAGTGCTCAGTTCTTAACCTGTGGTGGGTGAAACAGAGGGCAGCACCAGTTCTGAGGGCCACGTTTTTGGTTGTTTGGAGAAAGAGACAGGATCTCTGTTTATTTACTGCATGTTCAGCTACTCTGTAGCTCCTTTCCATTTGTTGCTCTAAGCTCCCTGTGTTTGCATTTCTTGACAAGGTCGCTGCTTTCACAAGACTTTCGCAGCACTGCCCCTCTCCCCTGGCCTCCAGCTTTGTCTTCTGACGTCCAATTGCTCTCAGAATATTAATTAAAATCACAAAGAGCTCGGCAAGAGGAGCCAAAACAGCAGAAAGAAAACATCAGACACTCCTCAAGCCCCCGGTGGAGGACAATGGCCAACATTTGGAAGCAGAAGAAACCTGTGAAGGACATCTCAGCCTGAAGGTCTGGCTCAGGGTTCCTCAGCCAACAGTACAGATTGTCCCAGATCCTGTTCACAATGAGTCCTGATTCTACCAGCTTGCTGAAATTAAAGTGGTTTATATCATGCCTGCCTTACCAGATGATTTGAGCATCTTTATGAATATGCAGCCGTTTTATAACCTTCAGCAAGGAAAATAAACTGAAAGGGGGTGTGGAGGGGGATGGAAATCTCTCCTCACCCTGAGATTTGCTGGCATCAAAAGGCTGGTTCAGAAGTTAACTTGGATCCCAACTCTCTCACCTGCTTCCTACCACAGAAACAGGTGTTGCTCTTGCTGTAAATTGCTGCTATTAATAATATAAATAATTATGCTTTTTTAATCATTTAATAGGTGCACAGGAGGGTACCAAAGTTCCTGGCAGCCATTAAACACATCTCCCTCTTCTCAAGTGCTCAGAGCAGCATTGATGGCCTCTCTTATCCTCCACTGAAGTTCGCAGTAAGAGAGCTGAAGCCAGAATAAAAGCTCAAGAGAAATCAGAGGAGCCAGGCTCTTCTCCACAGGCTGTCCCTGCAGACCCAGCCACTCTCTGAAGGGACAGCACCTTTCCCACCCCAGATGCACATGTAACAGCAGGTCAGTGGCCAAGAGCTGCACTGCTCACACTCCTTTCCTCCAGCAAGATGCTGCTGCACAGCCCCAGCCCACAAAACACAGGGGCAGCTCAGTTTTCCCTCCCCAGCAGGTTCCCAGGACCCGAGGAAGAGCAGCATCCATCATGTCCAGCCAACTGGGGAAGCCCTGCTCTGCAAGGGATGCTGTCCCAGGCCCCTCTCCCACACTGCAAGCCCCAGTCATTTGCTGGTTTTCCTCCAGAGAACACTTGATCCTTCTGTTGACAACAGCCCCAGCCTTGGGAATGTGAGCAATGGCCCCACAGCTTAATGAGGTCACTGCAACCTCCAGTGAATGCTGCCTGACTACAGCTGCTCAGCCCCTCTTCCCACCCTGCAGCGATGCACACACAGAGCAGCGTGGCTCTGGCAGAGAAAAATCACTGCTGGCTCCAGATGTTGGCAGAGCACGGGCACATCTGGATCACCAGAAGGCAGTGAGCAGCCCACAGGCCACACTCTTGCTCTGCTTGGACCAAGACCCCCTGGGTCAATCCCAGATTCACTGGGGAGAGTGTTATGAGAGCAGAGACCCCCCCATTCTATTTTATCAACTGCTTCCAGCTAAGAAAAGGCTCTGTGGTTTCTAGCTAAGAAAAGGCTGTGCCCTCCTGCTTACACAATATGGCCAGAGCTGCAGAGCCCCTGTCCCAGCTATGTCTGGCTCAACCCCTCCTGTTGCAGCTGTTCCACACAACACCTCACACATCTCAGCATGCAGTGCTCTTATGCCCACACAGTACTTTGCACTGCCCTCCTGCACCCCTCCACCTGGCACCCATCAGCTCTCTTCCTCCTCCTCTGTCCCAGGAGCAGCAGCAACATCAAGGTTCATTTCCCATTCCCCTTTCAGGGCTAAATAACTTGCCAAAAGGAAGCCCCTAACAAGATGCCAGGAATGAACGAAAGGCCCCAGCTAATAAGTTCCTGTGGTGGAGCTGATGTGCAAAAGGAGCTGGGGCAGCTGCTGTGACCCAAACAGCCTCAAGGAGCCAGGTCAGCCCCAGTGGAGCTGGTGACAGGGCACGACAGGGCACGACAGGGCATGGCAGGGCACAGCAGGGCATGCTGGCTCCCCTGCCACTGCTCAGGAAAAGCTCTGGACTGACGTAGCCAGCTACGCCTGCAAGATCAATAGAAAGAGCAAACACATCCAGGCAGCTTCTCTCCCTCCCAGAACACTGCTCCTCACCCCCAGCATCACCCTCCCTACGTCAGTTCTAGCACCAGGAGAGGGAACAGGCTGCCTGAGGAAGCCTGGCTGTGCTAACAAGGTCACATTTAATCAGTCAGCACCTCCCGGGAAGCAGGTTTGTCTGTGGGAATTAATAAGTCTGTTCACAGTGACCAAGCCACCAGCTGGAAATGCCCCGTGCCAGGCACCCACAGCTGCCTGCAGGGAGCAGAGCCAAGACAGGCAGACAGTCCCTGAGCTGGAGACACACGTCAGGCTGGTGGCACACCACGGTGAGGACTTGGCTGTGCTCCTGCTCCCTGGGGAAGGGGGGGGGTAAAACAACCCGGGGTGCAGCAGATGAGTAAAGCTGCTGTGACCAAGTCTGGCCACATCTTTGTTCCCAAGTGGGGTATCACTGTGTTCCAGGGGTGAGGCAGCACCCAGACTGCTGATGCTCACAACCTGCCCTCAGCCCTGCTGCAGGCTTCTCCTTGGGTGCTAATCAGAAGGAGAGCAGACAAAGGGCCCTGCCAGTCACCTTTTGAAAGCTCACTCTATCAGACACATCAGTTAAGAGGGCCCTGCAGAGCTTTAAAAGAGACAAAAGCTGATTTGTTGCTTGGCAAATTGGAATTTCATTCCCAATGCAGATTAATTCTATTAACTCGTTCCGTGTCCTTTCTGGGGCTGATCTTTCCCTGTCCTTGCAGCTTCTGGAAAGCACAAACCAAACACCCCACAGTCTCCTTGCTGGTGAAGGGACCCGATGGCTTCCTCTGTGTCTGGCACTGCTATGTCCTCCCACGCTGCAAACACCCCCCTCCCCACGAGAAAGGGGGAGATCTTGCAATAGCAGACAAAGCCCAGAGACTCACCTTGAGCCTCGTAGCCAGTGCAGCGAGGAGCTGGAGCCATGTCCTCATCCCGGGGGTCCAGACCAAGGGCCAGCTTGAGCTGGGCCATGTTCTCCTGCGCGGTCACCTCACCATTCCGGTCCCCGATCTACAGGGGCAAAAGCAACAGGGCAGCCAGTTAAAGGACAACACACTCTGAGCAAACAGCCCCTAGCAAAGGCTTTGCCAGTCTCATAGCAAAGCAAACGGGCAAAGGAGAGCTCGGAGGAACCCTGAGAGACCACACTGCCCAGCTCCCAGCACTCAGTGGTCCTTTGGGAGAGGGTCCGTGAGCGCTGCGCTGGGCACTGGCTGCACCTCCAGACACGTTCCTGCAGAGTCTGGTACAAGCACCTGCAGGGACAGAGCTCACCCCATGCTGCACAACTCAGACAGAGGTAACTGTGCACATCTGGTCCATCCTGGAGCCATGGATGGCTTGGCAGAGAGCCTTGAAACTCTCAACCCCCTTCCTCAAGCATCTCCATAGTGACAGAGCACCAGCCAGCCACGCTACTACCAGCCACGTGGGCAGAGTCTCACTCAGGGCTCTCACTCCAAAGTCCCTTCTCTCCTGGCTCAGATCCATCCAGCTTTGAGTTGTTCCTAGTGATCTACCCACACAAGACTCCAAAAAATCTTTTTTTAAGAGTCCCAATTTTTCCACATTCCCACCTCTCCCCAGCCTGAGGCCAAGGAAGCTGATGTTACACATTCAGAAGAGATCTGTCCAACTCCTTAAAACAGGGAGTTGCAGGAACTGCTGCCTCACAAGTTGAGCCAAACAAGAAAATCACTGTGCTGCACAGCACCAGCAAACCCAGAGAGGTCACCCAGAGCAGTCTGTAATCTTCAGAGCCCCTGTGGCAGAGGAAGACCTTGGCTGTTCCTTGGAGAGACTTATTCAATGCCTTGCCCTGCTGTGGTCCTGTGAGCCTGGCTGCAGCATGAGCCAGCCTAGAACAGCATCATAAATCCCACATTATTTATGACAAAGCCCCAAGCACCAGTAAAGGGAGGCAGATCAAACAGCTTATCAAGCATCAATCCCCTGACAATTACAGAAGATTTGCTGTTGACATCATCTCCAGAGAAATTACTATGTCCTGGTTAGGTCTCCTAGTCCTTGATGCTCTGTTAAATGCTTCTGTGACTTCCACTCATTCCAGATCATCTCCAAGGCCCTACCAACATCAGGGGAACTCAATAGCAGGATAATGATCCCAAGCAGGACCTACCACACACACTTGATCCCTTGGCATAGATGTCTCAGCTTCCCAGGACCCCCCAGCACACACAGAGATGGAAGAGTTACTCTGGAGCAGTGTCTGAGAGCTGGGGCAGCTTCCATGTTTTTTTAGGTACCCACCCTTTATTCCAGCTGGTTTAGAGGAGATTTCTCAGGAAGCTCTGATCACCCTGCAGCAGCTTCCAAAGTGGTTTCTCTGAGCAGATTTTATTTGGATTCAAATGTCATCATCAAGTTTTTGTTGAGTGAGAAGGGGAAAGGGAGATGGGAAGCGAGTTACAAACCTCAGCGTGCAAGGGTTCAACTTCACTGGGTTTCTCCTGAGCCACAACAGCACAAGCAACTCATTTGGGTCCCAAGGCTAAAATAACCCATCAGCTTTGTAAGAGCATCACCAGAAGCTCGTGCAGGCTCCCCTCACAAAGGGACAGGCTCCACACTGCTCCATAAATACCAACGTGGGGGAGTTTATCAGCCACCTGCCATGAGTAACCTCCTCCTGACATGCCCTGTAATTGCAGCCATCACCCCAGAATGAGAACACTGAGAACCCCACTCCCAACTGGGTTTTCCCTCCACCCCCAGAATCACCAGGACCACCATCCTGTCCCTCTGGCACCCCAGGCTGCACATGGAATGAGATGCCACCTGGCTCTGAGCCATCAGCCCCTCACTGCAACAGCCTGAGCACGCCAAAGCTGGAACACTTAATTTGTCCTAAAATGAACAGGGCCAAAAGGTATGTCTTCACGTCTGATAAGTATAATTAAATACATAATTAGGCTGGTACATCAGCCCTACCCCCAGATTTAGCCAACCTGACAGACAGGCAGGAGAACACACGAAGCACTTACAGATGGTGGGTCAATTAGTGCTTCAAAAGGGCAACTTCTGCTTCTGGGGAAGGCTACAGAGGCCATGGCTGATTCCTCACAACACACTGCAAAGAGCAAACAAGGGGACTCTTGCTTTCTGTCTTTCTGAGCCACCTCAAAGCACCTGGAAAGCTGCAGCTAGAGCTGGGCAAACACTCCTGTGATAAGCAGAGTACCCCCCCATGGTGTGGCAATGGTGCAGGGCTCACTGCGGGCTGCACAGGGCCAGCATCAGCCACTGATGGCAGGAGGATGATGCCAGAGTTCACCATCTCACAGCTGGGACACCCTGCCAGCTCCACCAAGAGCAAGCAATGCCCTGTTGGAAATACAGCAGGTTTAGAGCACCCAGCCCCTGGGTAGAAGTTGGCCAGGGCAAGTTTCTCCAGGCACTTAACCCACCAGCAAAGTGGGTCAGGCCACAATTACAATCTCAAGGTCCATCTCAGTCAGGATCTCACATCCTTAAGTTCAGACAAGGAGGATCTTAGTGGGCACCAAGAGGTGTCTGAGTTACTTCACACCAGCTGGGTGCACACCTTGGCCAGAAGAGCAGACAACTGATCCCCAGGTTCTTTTCCTGTCTAGTTAAGAGCAACATGCAGCAAATTCAGCTGTAATGAAGGGGAAAGCTGTCAGCCTCCCATAAAAAAATGAGTATTTTCCAGCCAAGCTCTGCAGTTCCTCAAGACACCATTGGAACAGCACATAGACAAGGGCTTTCCAGAGCAGTCAGGGCAAGAGAAGAACTGCTTTAATTTAACTTATTGGCAGAAAACAGTCTTCCTCTCAACAGGGAGAACCGATTCCCCCTGATCCAAACCAGCTTCTCTTACCTCTTGGGAGATTTCAAGATGTTTCCTTGCAAAGTGCAAAGCCTGCTCGTGGCTCCCCAGGGAGACATAGGCATTTCCCAGACTCCAGCAGGCTCTTCCTTCTCCCACCCTGCAAAACAGGAAACCATCAACCACAGAAATGCTGGGTAAAACACAGCAGCCCTTCTGGGGCCTCCTCCTCCTCGGGAGCACCAACAGCCAGGCCTCCCAGCTGTGTTTTCACCTGCAGAAAGGCTCTACAGAGGGAAATGAATTGTACTGTACATCTTAAACTCTTCTTGTGCTGAGCTCAGTAACCAGGGGAGGAGCAGCAGCCTCAGAAGCAGGTCTGCACCCACAGGGGCAAAGAGCTAAGCAGGGCAGCAGGGGCCCAGAATGGTTTGGCTTCATTTGTGAGCACCAGGGTGAGAGCACACAGAGCTCCTGGGCGGATTCCACCTCACTCAGCAAGGACTCCTCACCCAAGGTGTATGATGCATCAAGAGGACATGTCCAAGAGCAGCTCCTGAGCAAGAACTGGCAAGAAGAAGGCAAGGAGAGAACTCTGCAGACACACAACCTTCTCCTGCTAAATACCAACACCAAGATGCACACAAATTCAAACTGCAGGTGCCAGCCAAGCAGTGGTGACCTATCACCACAAGCCCCAGGGCACAGCTGCTTGTTTCCAGCAGGCAGGGAAAGCAGGTGGATGTGAAACCTGCTGTGGGCAACCCTCACCCCAGAGTGTCTGGAGCAGGTTTCAGCCCCTGTTTGCACAAGCAGGAGAGCCCTGCTGCTCCTCAGAGCCTGCTGAGCTCTGCAAGTGAGCAGATGTGGGGGGAGATGGGATAAAAAAAGCAGCTGGGGGTGTGGGGGGAGGTTCAGAATGACTGCAACTCCCTTTGCAGAGGTTTGGGCGGGTTGATCAGCATTGAAACATTTTTCTTGTCACCCTGTTCAATACCTTCTGCTCACAGGGTGTGTTCCCAGAAATGCAGGAGCCCACAGGCCTGCAACCCCCACAGCATGATTCACCCTTGGGTGGGATTAGACCTTCTCGGGAGCAGATGCTGCCCAGATAGTGGCACAGAGCTCCCATTCTAATGCCTCTGCTCCATCTAGTGGAGGACACCCAGCTTCCCAAGAGCCACCAGCAGCAATGCTGAGCAAGGTGCCTGCAGAGTCTCTCCAGCTGCAGGATCACAGAGGCAGCATCCAGGAGAAAGGAACCAACCTCTCAAAGAAATATTTTAAAAAATTAATCAAAAAGCAGTCAAGCCTCCTAAAGGAGGAGGAATGAGGCCAAGAAGCAAAATATATCCTCTCCACATGCTCTGTGCAACATCATTTGTTTCTACGTGGAAGTTTCCAGCATCCTGAGCAACAGGACAAAGTTGTGTCCATTCCAATCAGGCTGTTCCCAGGGAAAACACAATAATGAATATGGAATTCTGGGAAAACCAGCAGCAACCACATGGCAAAGCACTGAATCCAATACATTAATTGTCTGAAGTACCTTGTATCTGAAATCTCCCTCAGCCCATGCAGCCCTGAACCCCCCCAGAGCACAGACACCATCACCTGAGGCCAGTCCTTTACCTGTCTCCCAGCTCCTGGGCTATCACCAGGTGTTTCAGGTGGTACTCAATGGCTCTTTCATAGTCCTGAAGCAGGGTGTAGGTGTTTCCAAGGCTGTAGCAAGCCTGGGCTTCTACTGCTTGGTCTTTGAGTTGTCTGGAGAGTTGGAGTGTTTTCCTGCATGGAAGAGGTGGGAATAGAGAGACCTGGTCAGTGCAAGGCACAGGGAAGGTCCCTGCCCTGAAGCCAATGCCTGTTCACCCTGCTCTTGGGTGGCTGCTGAGCGCCACACACAACCACCTCGGGGTCCCTCTGCACATCCCCCTGAGCCTATGCATTCACCACTACAGGTCAGGATTGCAGGGAACACGTGTCCAAAGCCCACCTTAAGCCCTGGCACTTACTTGTAGTACTCAGCAGAGATGTCAAACCTCCCCAGGAAGATGTGAGCGTTGCCCAGGTTGCTGTAGGCTCGCCGCTCCGCCGCCTTGTCCCCAAACTCCTTGGCGATAGCCAGGCGCTGCAGCAGACACAGGGCACTGAGGACGGGCCGCCCAAGCCCAGCAC
>JAOEGS010007317.1:0-53641 GCA_025447755.1 Corythornis vintsioides | reverse complement strand
GCCCAAGCCCAGCACCTTGTCTGGGAGTTAAAATTTCTCCTGGGATCCCAAAGCTCCCACCCAGCCAGGGAGCAGCGCCCATGCCCGGCAGGACTGGGTGCAGTGGGAAATCTTTTGCTGCTCATCATCAAGAAGGGCCTTGGAAAAGTGGGAGTGATGTCACCTCCTCCTCTCCTGGCCAGCACTGCTTTTCAGCCAAAGCACAAGGGGAGTTACACACTGACAGATGGATAAAGAGGGAATGGAGAGCTGAAGGGCAGGCTGTGAAGGGATGGGGTGACAAGGCTGTCACTCTGCAGGGTGCTGTGACAGAGCACACGTGTGCACTGCACCTCACTGTGCTGCTGCTCCCCAACCTCTGCCCCTGCCTACACCCCAGACCTGGCTCCTCTCACACCCCTCTGCTCCCCAGACCTCTGCCCCTGCCTGCATCTCAATCCCATCTCCTCATGTTCCCCAGCTCTCACCCTCCACTTTGCAGCAGCTGGTCCCAGATACTGCAGCTTTCCTGTCCCTTGCTGAGCCCCTTCTCCCAAAGCACTGCTGGCTGCTATCCCCCAGCACTCAAAGATCAGAAGAGCTGTGTCAGGCCTGACATTCCAAGGTGCCGAGCACCTTCCTCTGCAAGGAAACCAATGCACACCCTGAAATAGAAGCTAAATTGGATTTGAATTGGGGCAGGGACAGTGTCACCTCACCCCTCTGTAAAGCTTTACAGAAAGTTATTACGTTCTCCAAGCAGCATTTATTCCTGATCAACAGCTCTTTCAGCAGGTTAATTAAATTCAAGGCTTGCATTTATTAAAATCTAGACTGATACAAATTAAGAGCTGCAATTTGCCCTTAGGTATCTCCTTTGGTTTCCAAGCCAACAGCACCCTTCCCTCAAGCTGCTCATTAGGTGCCAACAGGGACTGGAATAAGATGTTGCTCAGCATGAGTTAGTGTAACAGGGCCAAGACTCTGAGGTACACACAGGAGGGAGAAAAACAGCTGGGAAAACACATCTCACTGTGCTTCCTGGGCTGTGCTGAGAAGAAATGCTGCCCCCCCAACAGCCCTTGAGCCCAGGAAGGCAGCACAGCAGCTCCCTACCTCCTTGTGGAAAGCTATAGCCTCACTGAAGTTGCCAAGCAAGTACTGGGTGTTGCCAAGGTTGCCATAAGCACGGCCCTGTGCAGCTCTGTCCCCCAGCTCCTTCACCAGGGAGAGGTTCCTCCTGAAAGAAACCAGAGCAGCCTGTGAGAACAAACAGCCAGCACTCTGCAGGAGACAGGGCAAAGGCAGGAGAGCTAACCCAGGAGAAGGCAGCTCCCTCCCCAGCTGCCTGTCCCATGCACAGTCACAACTTTGGTGGTGACAATCCAGTGACCTAGGCCAGCTGCAGCTCCTGCAGACCCAGCAGTGGGAGATCCTGCTGCTCTCTTCACCTCAGGCAACCTGCAGGAGCTACTCACACCCTGATGGTCTGACAGGATCCCCATTAAATCACAAATGGCCACCTCACTGTGCAGAAGAACCCAGGGGCATGGGAGAAAGGAGATGACCTACATCAGGACAGGGACAAACCTGGGGATGGAGGGGCAAGATCCACAGTCCCACGTCAGGGACTCATGGAGCTTCCCAGCACTTCTTTGTTTTCCCCTCCTCTACACATGCAGCAGACAGAGGGAAGCACAGAGCTCCCAGCTGGCACAAATGCACCCACTGGCTACGCTACACATGCCAGGCTCTGGAAAAAAGGATGGTGAGCTATAAATAGGCACTATCACATCTCAGATAGGAGAAGATGGATACAAGATCTTATCACTGCATTTCAAAAGGCTCCTTAAAAAACCCCTGCATTACTGAAGCAGAAGTCTGAAATACAAAGAATAAAACATGAGCCCAGAAGTCTGGTGCCAACCTCGCTGTGTGGCACATCAGAGTGATCTCTCAAACTATTTAGGAAAGGGAAGGGCTTGACAAGCAAGATAAAGTACAGGTGACTGGAAAGGCCAAGTGGGGCAGCAGCAACAGCCTCTCCCTTGGCTGAGGGTCTGTCTGCTGGTGGCTGCAGCTATGGAGACACACATGGATCCGTTCTCATCCAGGCCAGCAGAGAGCAGCAGGGGCTACAGGAGCTAATCATTTAGCTTCCAAACAGCCCTGAGAAGGAGCAGGCTGTGGAACTTAATTGCATGATCACACTCCAAACTACAGCGGGTTTTAGAGAGGCAATGCCAGGATGAATTTGAGCTCTAATTTTATAAAAGCTTGCAGGCCTCTCTCACCTTCCTTCAGATGAATCTGCCATCATAAACTGGCACCTCAGGGGAATATTCTTAACCCATTACAACAAACAGGATCTCATTCAAGGGCCTGATTTTCAACAGTGCAGACCCCACAGTCTCATCCTTTCCAGCAAACACCTCCCAGAGCTCCCAAACCTCAGTGGCCTGAGAAACAACCCCCTTCTATGAGAGAAGTTTCCAGCAGGAGCCAGTAGACCCTGTCATCTTGCACCCTCTTGCAGCTTTCATTCACCTCACAATTATCAGAGCTCAGCTGGTGGGCAGAGCCTGGCAGCTCTCAGCAGAACAGGGATCCTCAAACACAGCCTGTGACCTGAGCAGGACAACTTGGAAGTGTGTCCATGTGCACTGTCACCCAGCCAGCCCTGGTCCCTGCAGGAGGAAGGGCTGGCCAAGCTTCAATACTTACTCGTAATATTCTGAAGCTTTCTGTAGTGTTTCCTTGACTTCTTGAGACAGGTAGCCTGGGTCTTGGGCCATGTTCCAAGATAAATGTTTTCCCTTTGCATGGTAAACATTTCCTATATTATAGAGTGCTCTGGCTTCACCTACCTATAGGGAGGAAGAACAGGGAGCACCAAGGTATTACACTTCACATCTCAGTGTGGCCCTTTCCATTGCTGGGCAGAGATGGTCCAAGCCAGGAAGCCCAGATTCTCCTTTCCCATCTTCACCACCCTGCCAGCAGTAAGAGACCTGGGACAGCATCCAGAAGGGAGAGCTTTTCACTCCTCCTCCTTCCAAAGCCCACCTTCCTCATATCACATTTACTGACTTGCAGGCAGATTTGTTTGTAAAACTGGAAAAATATTTCCTCTTGGATGCCATGAACCAATTTACCTTGTCTCCCTGCTCCTGAGAGATGTCCAAGTGCCTCTGGCAACAGACAACAGCTTCATCGAACTGCCCAAGGATTTTCAGTGTATTCCCAAGGTTCCCACTTGCCTTGGCCTCTCCTATGCGGTCCCCAATGGTCCTGCAAGGTGACAGAGAAAGGAGAGAGGGGTTAAGGATCAAACAGACTTCTGTGCACCAACTTGGAGGCAGAACTGAAGCTGCAGCAAGCAGTGCATGGGACACACACCACATCCAACAGTTCCCACCACTTCACAGAAGCTCTCCGTGTTGGAAACAGAGCCTTGTTCCCTGCTTTGCTGCCTCAGGTGAACTGCTCTGGTGACTTTAAGTGTATTTATGAGTACCCAGGGGTAGGAAAAAAGGAGACTGCCCTGCTCTGCTCCAGGTCCTCCTCAAACCCATATCCCTCTCTTCACCTCCCTCCTCTGAAGCCCATTCTTGTTGCCACCCGAGTTCTCCACAGGACAGCCACCCCATGCCTCTGGGCTAGCCCTGGGTGCTTCTTTCTGGGGCAGATTCCCTCAGGCTGCTGGGTTCAGACCCCACAAAACTTGCCTTTGCTCAAGCCCTGGCAGCCTGAGTCTTGTTTGGAAGCAGCACTGCTGCCAAGCTTACCTGGCCAGGGTTAGGTCGTGTTTGTGGTACTCCAGAGCCTTGGAGTACTCCTTTAGGTAGAAATAGGCATTGCCCAGCTGACTGTAGATGGCACTGAGAGTCTTCAGGTCCTCTGTCCCCACCTGCACTGCTGCTTCAAAGAAGGCTGCCCCAGCTTTGAAGTCCCCAGCCTTGCACAAGCGTTCTCCTTCCAGGGCCAGCTCCAGGCAGGATGCCTCCATTCTGCCAAGAGCAAGAGCATCATTTCCAGAGGAGTTAGACAGCAGCTCACCCACGCTGCTCTGCAATGGTCACTTCATTGTACACCTTTCATTACTCACTGCACCAGGAAAATAAACAACCTACCAAACCAAACCCCTGGAGGAGCTGCCCTCCAGGCAGCAGCTTCAGCCCCAAGCACCAAGGCACCAGCCCCAGGTCAAACACTGAGTGACAAGAACTTGAGGACACCTCAACACACACCTCAGTGGTGTGGACACCAGCTTTCAGTGCACGTGGTGGGTATTCAGCCCCTCTGAGCAACCAGCCTCAAAGAGAGGAGCATCCAGATTCACAGATGCTTGTGGCCAAAGGCAGACCCTGCAATCTGCAGTAGGAATCTGAACAAGAAATGTGGGGTTCCTGGCTCTCAGACACACACTCTTCTCACTAGAGTAACACAGCAGCTGTTTCCCTTCCAGCTGGGCACAGCCCAGAAGCCACATACCCAGCCTATTGACTCCTGCACCACTCTCCCCGGGGTAGCTGAGAGGTGAGCCATGTTCCACCAGACTGCTGCTGGATACCACAGACAACCCTGCACTGGGCAGAATTCCTTGGCTGAGCAGCTTCCAACTCAGGGTCTGCTTTTCATTAACTCTCCTGCTGTCACTTTTTCCACAGGCACTCTGCACGTGACTCCCCAGGCTTGCTCTCCACCCCTGCTTGTCTCCACACCTCTGGCAGTGGCACATGCCGTGCTGTCAGGTCCAAAGCTCTCCAGGAGATGGGAAACATGCTCCTCTGAGGGCTCCACCAACTCCTCTCTACATTCCAGCTATCTCTGGTAGCCCAGGTCTCAGCCCTTCAGGAGGCAGCTGGACACAGCTCGTTCCTGCTTCTCTACTCAGACACTTTTCCTCCATCAGTTGCACATCTATGGTCTGTGGACCACTGTAGCAGCCATCCAGTGTCATCAGTAGGTACTGACAGGTCTCTGCTGATACATCCCCAGCACTGAAGGGAGATTTGGGAGTGAAGAAAGCCAAGGGACACCTCACACCCAAATCAGAAAGATGAAGCTGAGGCAGTGTAACAGAGATGCTTGGAATGCAGGAACAGCCACTCACAGGAACTCACGTTGAGCTCCACTTAGAAGACAGCAGAGAGAGAAGCAAATTTCAGCATAATTTCAGTTCAAATTGCAACTCAAGCAAAACACTTCCCAATACCCAGTTCAGCTGTAGGCTGGCTAGAAACCGAGCTGGAGCCCAGTTTCCCTAATCCATGGCATTGCAGTTTAAAGCAGATCAGACCTGTTGAGAGTTCTGAAGAAGCCAAAGGGAAGGTTCCCATCCATACACGACCCAACAAAACCCAGCTACAGGTGCCAAAGGTGGCACCTGACCCGGGTCAGATGTGCCAGGGAAGCACAGCCAGCAGTGGAACCTGTGCCTTGGGGCTGAGATTCCCTGCCAGGCACTCACAGCACTCCCTGGGTGTTCCCATAGTAACTCTGCAGGCCCAGTGCAGGGCCATGACCCTCCCTGCACACAGCCTTTTATTCAGACTGATTGTCCCTCAACAGGCTGCTGTGCAGAGGAGCTGACTTACCTCATTAACATCACTGCCCAGATTGGGACCTAAGCAAAGCAGGGGAAGGCAGAGGAGGTTTCTGCTCCACATCTCACTCTGCCAAGCCTCTGCTGCCACGGAAAGGGAGAGCCAAGGATAGCAGCTATTAATAGAAACACAACCCACTTCTCGGAGCCACCTGCCCTTCCCACACCCTCAGGTCCCCCCAGCCAGAGCTGCCTCACAAACTAACTGCAAGAATCAGAGCAAAACTGTTCCTTGCCAAGAGGTGCACAGGAGATGCTGAATGGGATGTTACACATCCAGTATTTGCAGCATCTCAGCACTATGGAGAAGGCAGAGAGGGTCCCAGGAGCACTAGGGATGCCAAGAGCATTGCCAAGTCAGAAATAAAAGAGAATGGAACAGCACAAGGTGTTATCAGAGCCATTAACAATAATCAGCACGGCTGCTGTCAAAACAGCTCTGTAATTAAGGCCTTGGGTGATGCTATAGGTCCCCAGAGGGGAAATACTACTCTGATGTGTGCTCAGAAGCCTGGAGCTACAGTCAGACATCCCAGCACCCCTCTCTCTCCCAGATCTCCTGCCAAACATTCCATGAAAATACAAAATACCACCACCCCCTCCAGGAGGGAAGCCATCCCAGATCCTCCTGCTGCACAGCTCGGGTTTAGACCTGTGTAGCCTCAGACCAGGGCTGCAGGCAGGGTCAGGCTGCTCTTCTCTGCCCAGGGCACTCTCCCAGGGGTTTCTGGCAGCTTCTTTCTGGCTACTCTGCCCCAGGCAAGGTCCTCACTCCCCCTCAGGCAACTCCTTCCTCAGAGAAGAAAACCTCATTGCCAGCTCTCAAGCAACTTCTTACCATGAAGTATCACCACCCTGCCAAGCCACCAGACCCCTCACCCGTTCAGTTCCTCCTGTTCAGTTCTCATCCTCCCCTGCACTGCTCCTGCCTCCTATCACCAACACACCCAGCAGCAGCAACCAGCTCTGTCTGGCAGGGAGAGCACTAATGAAAATTCTCAATTAGCTCACTCCCGGGACCAATTCTTGTGCAAGGCAGCCAGTGATGCCTCTCCCCCCTGCTGACAGCTCTCCCTGCAGCACTGCCCCTCTCTTCCCACCCACATCACAAGCCAAGTGCTAATTCCCTCCTGACAGGCACTTTCCCCACAAGGCACCATAGCAAACACAGCCTGGCAGGGAAAGGTGACAAACAAATCAAGAGAGGTGTGAAATTAGCCTAAGAAACCAATTCTGGTCGTTTGAAAGCAGCACATGGAAGCCGTTTTCCTCCCAGTGAATGAACCTTTGGGGCACTCTGACCTACATGTCACCTTATTAGTGAGGGGAAGAAATCAAAACAACCCCTTTTCCTTGGAGGGGAAAGGCCACGGATGGAACAATGACTGCTGCAGTCCTTCCCAGCCTCTGAATTCGTTCCAAGGGTCTGGGCCAGTTTCTTTCACATCTCCTGAAGCACAGGAGGTGATGCAGAGGCCACCAGCACATCTGGAAGGGAGAAGGTTCCCACTCCACACACTTTCACTGGCAGTGGTGTTGCAATGAGTCCTTCCAGTAACCCCCAGTCTGAAAGCAATCACACACACACTGCTGCCTGAGAAGTGTTTGCTAGGGCTGGAGCTCCAGGGAGTACCAAGACCAAACAGTTTGTACTTCAGATTTTTTTGCTAAGGCCATGAAAGGGAGAATCCAGAGGGGAAAACTCCAGGGAGTTCTGGAAGCTGCTGGGTCTGTGTGCTGGCTCCAGATTTCCACTCCCTGACAGCAGCATCAGTGCTCAACAGTAGTCATTTCAGTTAATTGCTATCTACCATTAGCTGCAGAGTACTTAGGAGGGATTCAATTCCACTGCATATTTGCTAATAAATACCAAATGACAGCGAGGAAGACAGCTGTATTTAGTTGCATTTACCCTCTTAATAGCAGAGCTGAATAAGCCCCTTTTCAATTCACAACGGCTCCACAAGCTGCGTCATTGTCAGAAATTCAAATTCCAACTCCCCGGTGCCTGCTGGAAAGCAAAAGTCATCCCAGCTCCTCCAAAAGTCATCTCAGCTCCTCCCTGCTCCCTCAGCTCCAGGGGGCTGCACACAACTGTCCCTCTGACACCCAGGGGGTGTCATTTCTGTGATGCTGGACTGGTAGATGCAGACACTCTTCAACCCAAGGACCACAAATGATTTTGCCAAGGTGCCAGGGGGCTGAGATGCAGCAAGAACCTGCCCAGTGAGCCAGCTGTGGGGAGGGGGAAGGAGACCAGAAGCTCAGAACTTCAGTCACATCCTCCCTTGCAAGCAGCAAGTGAACTGCTCCAACTGGAGGGGATGAGAGGCAGCATTTTCCACCAGGTAAAGATGCCCACACAGCTCCTGCCATCGGCTCAACACAACACCAATCAATCACTGCAGATCAGAGATGCCTCTAACTCCAGGAGATTAAGATACTCATGACCTCTGGAAACCTGCTCTACACCTGGAAGGACTGGGCTCTCAATGAGTTAGACACTGGTGATAATTATCTTTAATCCATGTACATCAAATCCCTCCCACAAATACAGCTTAACCCACAGCAAGAACAGAGAGCAAAATGAATTTTTTCCATGTCATCTGAGGTATGAAACCTCTAAAAGGCAATGAGCTCCAAAATTACTCACATATCAAAGGATCATGATGAGATGTAATTAACTTGCAGCATTTGAGGAAGCTCAGATGGGATTAAGGTGCAAATGTGGATTTCATCTCATCCTGGTTTGCAGCTTCACTTGATGCCCAGTTTCAAAGCACT
This sequence comes from Corythornis vintsioides, assembly GCA_025447755.1. Taxonomy (NCBI): domain Eukaryota; kingdom Metazoa; phylum Chordata; class Aves; order Coraciiformes; family Alcedinidae; genus Corythornis; species Corythornis vintsioides. The sequence continues at coordinate 45,270 of JAOEGS010007317.1, read as the reverse complement.
GAAATGGTAAGATGCAAATATTTCCCAGGGTCTAAGAAGATGATGATTAAGGGGATACCAGTTTGAAAATTAATTCATTAAAACATGTTTTGACTTCCAAATAAGAAATCATAAATTCATCAAACACATCAACTGATCAGATGCTTCTCAAGTGGGTGCAGGAGAGCTCACAAGAAGAGTGAGATTGAAACCTTCCACAGAGCCTGGAACTTCATCTCTCTGCTTGGCTCCTCAGCAGGGGCTAAACCCAACCCCCACCTGCCATCTGAGCTACAGGAAGGTCAGTGCAGAGGCAGCAGCACTAGCTGAGTGGGCAGTGGCCTGACCAGCTCACATCTGAGGATGCTCCTTCCTTCCCAGGAGGCACAAAGGAGGATGCTCAGGCTCTGCTCTCAGGGGTTTGTCTCTCCCTCACCTGCAGAGCAGCCCAAAGGCAACACCTGCCAGGCAGAGCACCAACCAAACCAGCACCTGCAACAGGGGGGATTCAGGCATTTGCATTTTCTCACCGAGGATGCTCGAGATGAACTCAGCACAAGGAGGGAAACATCCTGAGTTTTCCAAGAGTGTTGTGCTTTCCTGTACACTGCTGGTGCCTTCAGTGCAATGAATCCACCAGGCTGCCATGGAACTGCACTCCTGGGATGATTTCTCCAGCACTGAAGTGCTGGTTCCTGCAGTGACTTCCAGAAAGCAGAGGGCAGGAGGGGATGTGCAGTCTGAATGGCTTTTCATTAGAACATGACACTCACAGTTAGGTCAACACATCCTCTCACTAAAATATATGTGGTGATTTAAATCAGCATATTGCTTCTGCTACAAAACACAGTTACCACTACAATACACTCTAGAAAAACAAACAGTCAGTACCAACAGCTGTACAACAAAAACAGATGCTTTATTTATTTATGTACTCAGCTTCTACTACCCACCAACACACAGGGGTTAGTTCATGCCAAAGCTGTTAGTGAAATGGCTGGATTCTGTTCTGGGGACTATTCAGAAGGGCTATAAATGAGATATGTCCAGACTCAGACACCACAGTCACCCCACAGAGACTCCCAGCGGGGGCTCAGCACCCAGCTACCATAGGCCAAGTCCATCTGCTCTCCCAGGGTGGGACAGGGGACTCTTCTTCCCCTCCCATCCTCTTCATCAGGGCCAGGGATGAGTCCTCATGGGCCACAGGGGAGCCACAGCACAGCAGTGCCAGCTCAGGGTAGACAAAGCAAGTGTGCACAGCTTGGGGGCACAGCTTTGACTTCAAGGCACAGCAGCCTCCCCCTAAATCCTTCCCCAGGTTCCTGCCACCCCCTCAGCTGCTGGCAGAGTCTAATTCAGCCCCGCAAATGCCACCCAGCACAATCACCCCACTTGTGCTGGGCAAAGGCACAGACTGAGGGGCTTCCTGAGATTCCTGCACAGCTTTCTGAAAGCAAGTCTTGTCTTCCCAGAAACAGAAGCCACAAGCTCGAGTTCAGGCTGCCTGGAAACCCCTCCAACTGCAGCCCCCCTCCCCCCCATTCTCCTTCCTCTCACAACCTGCCAGTGCTCCTGCCCTGAAGCACGGATTTGCAGCAGGAAAACAACTGCACGTTGGGAAGATGCTGCCAAGCCCCAGCAACTCCAGGGACTATTATGGTTAAACCCAGCTGGACAAGGGAAGCCACCTCTGCCCATCCCATCCACCTCACCTGCATCTGCCCAGGGCCAGGCACACACCCCCTGCATGGGGCCTTCTTCCTACCCCCCACTGGCCCCCGCTCAGGGCTCAGCTGCTGTTGTGTTGCAGGGCAAAAGGCAACGATGACAAAGTTCACACCAGGGTTTTTCCACTGACTCTGCAGCAACCAACAGCAGCTTTGGTTCTGTTCCCTGTCTCATCTGCTTCCCTTCAGCCCCAGGCCAAGTATTGAAAGCCAAGAGAGAGAGAGGCCATTGGGATCTATGTGAAAACACAAGCCCAGCCTCATGCTCCTGAGCCATCCAGGCTCAGAGCCAAGGAGAGATCACAGCTCATCAGGAGGCTGCTCAGGATGCTCTGCACCAGCCCTCACGCTGGAAAGGGAGCTGGATGGGACCTTAGTGACAGAAACAGCATGAGCCTGGCTCTCCTTTGCCTCCAGCAAATCCCAACAACCAGCAACTCCTTGATGTTCCACTCAGTAAAGCGAGCACAGAGGGCAACACCAAGCCAGAGCCTGAGAGCCTCTGATAGTTCCTCCCTTGGCAACTACACTGCTCTGTGCCCAAACCAGAGACAACCACAAATGCAAACAGACATGCTGGTTCTCCAGGGTCTCAGAGAGCAGGTGGGCAGAGCTCGTGTCCAGGCTGGAAGAGATGCCTAACACTAGGACAGATTTTCATTGGCAAAGCTGTCGCAGAGCAGATTGCACCAATTCTGTGTTGGTTCTCTGCAATTGTTCATGCTCCAAGGGCTGTGAAAAGCCTTGTTGTGCTCACCCTGAAAATTTCAGGGGTGCTAATAATCTGGAAATCAGCCCGGGCACAGGAATGTATTTCAGAGGCTGCCTTGGCAAACAGCACAAGAGCTTGGGTGGGTGATGCTGCTGTGCCCTCCCTGGCTGCTGCACAGCCACAGGGCACCCCTCTGGATTCTGCACAGCTAATATTCCACATCTGTCTGAAAACACAGGGAACAGAGGCTCCTCAAGAGCTCAGACACCAGCCAGGGGTCCCCTGCAGCCCCTGCCAGCATCTCCAGACACAGCTTCTGCAGCTTCTCTGTACAAACCCAGACTCAGCAGAACAGCAGAAGAGCTTTGGGGTTCTTTGGAGAATTATAGGGGAAGAAAAAAAAAAAAGCCAAAGTCCATGTGCCATCAGATTAATCTGCAAGCCCATGAATTAGAGCATGGCAGGATTCCCAGAAGGGCAGGTCAGCACCTCACAGCACCAGAGCTCGCGTGCGAGGTGAGAATTAAACCCTGCTGTGCTAATCCGGGCACAGCCCCCTCCAGCACCACGTGGCACAGGCTGTGCCAGGGACTCCTGCAGCTCCAGCATCCCCCAAGCTGCTCTCTCTTCCCCCAGAGGACGGTGGGGCTTAGTCCTCCACCACAGCTTCCCAAATTTTTTAGCACTTCTGTCCTAATATAGCTCCGTGGCTGGCACCTCCCCTGGCAACGCCTGGCACAGCTGCACCAATGCCAGGCACAGAGTCCCTGACACAGCAACACAGCAGGTTCTGCTCCAACACGGGTACCAGAGGCATGGCACCACACCTGGCACCACCAGGGGAGCGTGTCCTGCTGCAGAGAGCAGAGGCTGGCACAGCTCTGCAGCTGGTCCTGTGCGTCCAGAGGAGGAAGCTGCAGAAACATCATGTTTCTTGGGAAGTCTTCCTGGATGCTCTCCCTAGTGATCCTCTCACTGCTATCACAAAGCCAGGAGTTAGTCCATATACTGATTGGCTTTTTAAGTGAATTACAAAGCTTATTAGGAAAAAAAAACCCAAACAGAATAATGCTCTTATGTTTCTTGGAAGGAAGCATTTGCTAAGGGGACTAAAAGGATGAAGCATCAGTTTTTTAAGCTTTTCTACACCAAAAAGTCTTTTTCCTCACAAAGCAGGGTGAAGGCCTGAAGCACTTCCAACTCCAGGCAAATATCCCAAACTCCCTCCAAATCTCAGCACTTCTCTCCCCAGTAGCTGACACAACAGCTACCCTTACACCACAGCAGACACTCTCCCACCCCTAGGACACCAGGTGAGGCTTCAAGTCCCAAAGAGCAGGAGCAGATCCTCAGGGTGTTCTGCCTTCCCCACACAGAGCAGCACCTGCTGGGTTAGAGCAGCACCCAAGAGCCTTTGGAAATGGCCCATCCTTTCCAAATGAAGCTTCCTGAGGCCACCTCCTTCATGCCTTTAACTGCCAATTCCCTTTTTTTTTTTTTCTATCCTCCATTATTTCTTTCTCTCCCTCATCTTCCCTGCTGCTGCACTGTCCCCTTGGCATGGTATTTGCTATTGTGCACAGAGTGAAGCCAGAAGTTCTACCCTGTACCACTTCACCCAGTGGGAATGTGCAGCTCAGGAGACAGGAGGAGCAGGAACAGACAGTGGGGATCTCTCCACAGCCCTGGTTTAGGGTTAGTTAACCCCTTGATGCCACCCCAGAGGCACTGCAGTGGCTTCACACACAACACAGGGTGCTCTGCAGCACTGAGAGAATTCACAGCTCCCCTCCTCCCTCAGGCTGGTATAGGAGGGAGGGCACAGCACCAGGGTTCCACACACATCCACAGCAAGGGAGTTCATTTATCCTGGCTGCTGAATAATGCATTTGTACAGGAAAAACCCCTCTCTGTTCCTGCAGAGACATCATTATCTAGCAGTCACAGACAGCCATGGCACGACGGGCTGCAGGGAGGAACAGGCAGCAGAGACAGGGAGGACAAGACAGGTGACAAGACAGCTCTTTACCTTCCCCAGTGAGGATGGGGGGGCTGTGGAAGCTGCTGCCACACAGGAGCCACAGGATGGATGTGGTTTGCTGGAGATTCCTGCCTGTTGAAGCCAGGGTCTGGTGGAGTGTCTGGTCTGTGCTGCACCAACAGCCTCCAGGAGCCTTTCGGGAGCAGCTCCATCCTCCAACACACAGGGCTTTAATTGGGAAGTCTTTTTTTAATTTTAATTCCAGTCATACATTTTGAGCTGTTACTTTTCTCTCCTCTGTGTGTGTGTGTGTGGATAGAGAGAGATATTTTTACGTCTCCTGCCTGTGTGCCATGTCAGCCTCAGGCAACCAGCTCAGAGCCGCCAGCCTTAACAAGTGACTCAGTTCCATGTGGAGCCAGAGCCATAAAGCTTCTCCCCTTCCCTTCCTAAGGATGCTCATAGCACAGCCACCTTGGGCAGCTGAGCTCTGCCTGGGGCTTCCCCAAGCACAGCTGGAGCCTGACCTGGCCTCAGCAAACCTGAAAGGGCTCCCTGAAGTGACTGCTCAGGTTGTCACCCAGGGTCCTTCAGAGAGAGATTCCCACCCGTGGAGAAGGGCATTTCACTCCCTGTGGAGCCAGGGGAGCCAGTCACACAGCAGCTTTCTCTGCTCACTCCTCAGCCTCGTGCCTTTAAAACAGGGACAGGGAGAGTCCTGGATGCTGAGCCAGGGCATTCTGCAGAGCAAGGTTTCATTTTCTTCCAGAACAGCAGAGGAAAAAGGGGGTATTTTCACCCATTTCATTGTTCACTCCATAAACCTGAGCACACTGTCAAAGCTCCCTGTCAAACAGGAGCTGCCCAGGGAACCTGCTGGCACACTTCTGCCATTTGCAGCAGCACCCATGAGAGGGATGAACAGAGGTAACACAACAGCCTCCTTCTCTCCAGAGCCTTTCCCCAGGAAAGCACCAACCCACAGGCTCCAACCAACCAACTAATCCATGCTGGCAGTTCCCTGGATTACAGCCCTGATGGGAGCAACTGATCCAAGAGCTGGCCAGGGGCTGCTGCCTTCAAACTCTGGGTGTGTTGCAGGGAACTCCTCTGCTGTGTTTAGACCTGCTCAGATGTTCAGCTGAACTCTTGGGGCAAGGAATGCCTCCAGGAACACATGGAAATCTACAATTCCAGGACATTCAGCTTTGCTTCTGTTGTCTCAGCAGGAGATGCTGCCTGTGGGTTTCCCAAGCAAACTGCTCCTCACTGAAATCACAAGGGCTGATCTGTCAGAGAGGGAAGAGAAACACAACTGCTTATGATGCTGGATATCTTCATTTGTTTGGGCACTGGTGGGTTATATCCCTGCCCTTGTGCCACAGCATGCCTGGCCAGCAGCAAGTCAATCTGATGGCCCCTGTGTTTTGCAGCAGGGTACACTCCCCAGGGCCAGTTCTCAGTGCAGATCTCTGCACAGTTGCTGGTGAAAAGGCTGGTGGCTGGTTTCTGCTGCACTATCAGCTGGTTTGGTAACTGCACAAGAGCACAGCTGGGTAGAGCAACACCAGCACCCTCCTCCATGCACTGCCATCCAAGCCCATCCCAAAAGTTTCCTGCCTGCCTGTTAGAATGGAGATGTGTGTTCTCCTCTCTCCATCTTCCACCATACCCCAGACAACCATCCCTCAAGACAAGGCACTCAAACTCCACTCAGTTCTAATGTGATTTAACTGCAGGAGATTTTCTGACAGGGAACATTTTTCTCTATATCCCTCTGTCCCTTCTTAAATTAACTGCTCTCAAAGCCTGACAGATACACAGAGCCACAAGCACCCGAGAGCTCTTAACTTGGAGCTGTTCCCATCTCTTTATGCCAATACCTGGCTTTGGGCTCTTTCCAGTCACCAGCCCCCAGTTGCCCCTTTTCCTCTCCCAGAGCCTCTGGTTTGCAGTGTTCCCACCACATTTGTGAGGCACACCTTGTCAACAGGCAGAGCCTGGGATGTCACCCACCAGCTGGTGACTTCTAAACAACCTTCTGCCCCCTCCCCTGCTAAGCAGAACAGCAGGGCCATTGTCACAAGGTGCAGTGCCAGGGCTGTGCTGCCCTGGATGCTTCACAAGAAGACAAAGCCAAGGTCTCCAATTCACAATTAACCTCCTTGTGACGTGGGTGAGGAAGTGCTGAAGGGAAGGAGTGGGAGTTGGGACATTCAGCTCCCAGCTTTGCCTCTTATATTCTCTTTCACCCTGAAGATTATACAATTTCTCACCCTTGAAAACAGCAACAATATTTCCCAGAAAGGCTGCAATAAACCAGTGATATTTACCAAGCACTCTGAGACCCTGGAACGGATATAACCCTTCCGGGATCCACTCCCACTGGCACAGCAGAGCAGGATGCCAGGCTGGACCATAACACAATTCATTAATAGTGGTGATTAACAAACAGCCCCAGAGAGATTCAGATTAATCAGTATTTTCCAGCTCTCCTCGGGCACAAACGGATACTCCATGGACAGATAGTACAAAGGAGAACCTCAACTCTGCAGCGTGGAGCATGGGAGAAACTTCCCCACAGCTCATTTGCTCTCAGGCTGCTCCAAACCAGAGCACAGGAACCATCACCATTCTCACCAAGGTGCCCAGGGTACCACCAGCCAAGCTCCTGCAGGCTGGACAGTGCCAGCACTCAGAACACACCACCCTGTCACACAGCACGTGCCCAAAGCTCCCTCCCAGGAGCATCAGGCAGATGTCACCTTCTGCAGCTCCGAGAGCAAAGTGCACAGACCAACTGATGGCTCCAAGTTTTACTCATCCCTCTTTAATAGCAGCTTCAAAGACAAAACATCTGCTCTCAGGTGCAGCCAAGGCTCGATATGAAATGGCTTTTACACTGATTTATGTTATACTAATAACATATAATAACTGCCCCATTTTACATCCATTTTCCTCTTCTCCTGCAGCACCTGAGGGGAAGATGCATTAGCCCCAGACTCCCAGAGAAGAGCCTCTCTGGCTGCTCCAGAGAGTGCAAATGCAAAGAGAAACAGAAGAGCATAGAGGGAGACAAGACAACTTGATATTCTTCATTCATAATTCCTTCAGGTCTAGCAGCTGCAGAGCTACTGACTCACAGAAATGAAGCTTCTTTAGATCTATCATTCCCAGTCTCAGAGCCAGAAAGGCCTGTGGTCCCAGTGCCCATCATCCCTGGGCAAAATCCTCCTGCTGAAAGAAGACTGGGAATAGCAGAAGATTTTAAAGCTATTTATTTGTACCCTGAAGGCAGAGATCAGATAACAATGAATTCCAAGTCATTCATTCAGAGTTGGTGTTGCTGCTCCTCTGTCTAGGGCCTTGCAGAGGGGTCTTTTTATAGCTTCCACTGAAAGGAGAGCAGATATCCACGAGATGCTTCAGCACATGTCTGCTCCCCTTTCCCAGGCTTCAGAGGGACAGGGACCAGTCAAGCACCTGCAGGATGAGGCCACTGCACTGCTTTAGCTGCCCACTCTGAAGGTTCTCAGTCCAATGCCCGAGATGCAGTTCCAAAAAGAGCCTGCATTTGTTCCACTGCTGGCAGGAGCAGAGGCCATGGCTCCAGCCCCAAACAGCCCTCTGGTTTTATCCCAGGAGATGTCAAGTCAGTTAAGTACAGGCTTGTGCTGCAAATTGCTCATTTAATATTGCCCTTGAAACTGCACTGTAATGAGAAATTCTCACTTCCTTCCCTAAGTAGTTGCATAACATTGCTGGGCATTGTTCAGAGAGCTGCTGCTGTGCTCCATGCCAGAGGCAGCTGCTGCCCCTTTCCCCTTCTCCTCCCCAAGCACTGCCAGGACTGTTACCTTGTGGGTTTGGGTTGGTTTGTTGGGTTTTTTACACTCTATCAGCTTCATACATTAAACAGCAGATAGATGTGACTCCGAATGCAATTAGTCTTCCAACAAGATTATTCCTACTTTCTTCAGCTTTCAGTGAGGGGGAAAAAATTTACTCCATTTATACCAGTTAAATCTAAGCCAGTTAGAGAGTTCAATCTGTCAAATAACATTTAATTAGAAGTATCTTCAGGGAGGGAACAGCTCAGTCAATGGAAAGCTTTCCCACTGACAATATAAATAGCCCAGGCAGGCCCAGAATTCAACAGCCCCACTTTGTGGTTGGGCTACACAGCCTGCATGCCCAGATGCAGGAAGAATTTTTGTTTCATGGTTTTGGTTGGCATGTTTGGGTTGTATTTTTTTTTTTTTCTCTTTAATTGGGGAAGTGGCTTTGAATTCTAGACACTGGGATGGCTGATAAAAGTGATACACAGAGCAGGACTGGAAGTGGGGGGAAGCAGGTATAGGTGAGCAGCAAATGTGGAGATAAAACAACTCTTAAAGCAAAGAAGCACTGGGAGTTAAGTAAGATGCATCCCTTAAGTTCAAGACACTTGCTGTTGGTGGCTTCTTGCAGCAGAAGACCTGAAAGTTCAAACCTGTTCTTCAAAAGAAGGCAGAATGCAAGTTTGAACATCACCTAAGGTACAAAGACACAAGACAGCAAAAAGGCAACCACAGCAGCACTAAAACATACATTGGTATTCTGTGGTGGCAAAAAGCCTCATCTGTTGGACAGGAGGCAAGACAGCAGAGATTAGAAAGCAGGGCTGGAGACCCTAATGAGAACACACACACTCCTTACTCAAACCCAGGCAGGATTCAATGAGCTTAGTTTCAAAAAACAAAGCCCAGTCCATAAAGAAAAATCCCTTCCTATCTGCACAGCACCCTGCAGATGTTCCCCTCCAAGCCTGCAGGGCTTCACCAGTGGGGAAAGAAACTGATTCTCCAGCTTTTTACCAACACAGCCAATGTTAAGCTTTCCTGCTGCTGGCTGTGATTTTGCTCATCCTCAAGGCACACAGCAAGGCAGGGCTTTCCCTCGTGGTTTATGGGATGTAGCAGGAAGAAATCCAGTGTCTGGGGCAGTCTCATCACTGAGCTGGAGGAGGGGAATGCCAGCTGAGCTGTGCAGTCCACTCCTATCTCCTTCACCCAGGTATTTCTAGTCTCCCATTACCTCCCAAGTCTGTGCTGTCGTCACCAGTCACGGCTCAGCTGCACTCAGCTGAGGAGAGGAATGGCCTCAAAGGAATTTGAAAATCACTCTTCTATAACAAATCCATTTCTCAGCCTTCATAAGGAGTTTTCATCCTTTGGTGCAATATACACTGCTCCCCTAACTTACTCTGAAAATAAGAGGCAGCAGATCCCTGATTAGTTACACTCACCAGAAAAACAGAAATGAAACACACACAAGATTTTTCATGTGGCATAAGCAAGACACAGGCACCAGCCAAAGACCTGGAGCCAGCAGGAGCCAGATTGGCACCCACCACCCAGAAAGGCAACTCAATTGCCACAGCGGGTCGCTGTGATCCCACCACAACCCTGTGGTGAGGGGTCCTTTTTACCAGGACAAACCAAGGTGTTGGGTACTGCAGAGTGTGGCTCCCTCCTGCTCTTCAGACACCATCTCAGCAGAGAAAGGGCAATGGCTGCTGCACTCCCAGACCCAGCTCTCCATTCAGCCAGGCTCTGTGGTGACCAGAGTGTTACCAGGCACCTGGCAGGGAACTGGCTTCCAGCAGCGTCCTTGGGGCACACGAGTCACAGCAGCTTCTTTGATTTCTCTTCAAACACTGTGGAACCCACGAACATGTGGCCAACGCACAAAGTTCTCCTTCTAGTCCACCTGGCACAAATACCTTGCACAATGTGAAGATTTTGGGGATCAAGAATCCAGAGGGACAGCTCTCATCCCAGGATCACCAGGCACGACAAGCAGGAGGTCTGGCATGACTGGAGTGAGTGAAGTGCAAGTCAGCACAGGAAGAAAGCAGCATCTCGACTCAACTGACACCAGCACACATCAGTCAAATTAACACCCCGAAGACAACAATTGTTTGGATTGCAGCAGCACCTAGAGGTCAGAAGCAGGATGAAGATCACACCGTGCTAGGCACTGAGCAGGTACAGGGCACATCCCTTACCCATTTAACACCAGGGGCCACGGGGAGAAAGGAAAAGGAGCTTCTGTCCCCACAGGGTGAAACATGGAAGAGTGAGAAAGGATGCCCAAGGTGCTGGGCAAACCTGCCACAAAGCCAGACTGATTCCCAGCCCAGGGTCTGGTCCCTTTCCCAGCTGCACTGGATGCTGAATGTCCTGCCTGGCTCCACGCTGGCCTGACCACAACTCACAACTGCTGAAACTACCAGTTGTTCAAAATGTCCCAAAACAGATGTCAACAGGCCCAGCACTGCACGCCAACCTATCATATAATTTTTGCTCAAGCCACATACTACACAGCACAGCTATTTTAGAAATGTTGGGCCTGTTCTTCACATCTTTCTCCCTCATGGGGACTGACTGCAGAGGCAAATTGCTCTCCTGGAAACCTCTACGACAGCAGCCTCAAATATAATCAGCAATTTCACGTTTAATTGATAAAGAGAGACCAAGAAGGGTCATTCTCAGTGTTCTGGTGGTGCAGAGCACCACATTTCACAGGGATGTTAACCAGCCCATCCAGGACAGACCCCCCTTCAGTCACTGCACTCACAACACTGTCATTTTCTGTCCTTTTCAGCAGGAAAACCCTTACCTGGAGACAAGAGGACAGCTGTGACAGTTTGGAACATCAGAACAGGGAGGCAGTGATAATGTGCAAGGAAGTCAAAGACACAAAGAGCAAATAAAAGACTCCTGAAAGCTCCAACAGGCCAAAAAAAATCATGTATTTTCCACAGAGATCCTCCTTACATAACAGGTGTCTGCACCAGCAACAGGTATTTCTACAAGGCAGAGACCAACAAGTAGTTACTTCCCATCCATCCAAGACCCACCCCAAGGCACTGGCACCCCAGCCAGCCCTGCCACCTCCCTGCTGAGTTCTCAACTCTGCCACCACCCCCCACTCCCAAGGCTCTGCTCCAGCTGCTGCTGCTGCACAACTCTGAGGTATTTTCAGCAGGTTCCAAAGGATCCCTTCCCAGTCTCACAGAACAAGCTCGTCGTGCTCCTCCTCTGCCATCCACCCTGCAGCCCTCAGGCTCAGAGGATTGGAGGGCACAAAGCTGTTTGTCACTGCAGGCTGCTCAAACCCAGCCCCAGATGAGACACGGAGCTGGTAACTCTCCCCAGCAGCCTCATGCACTTGGGTGAATTCCTAATGACACCAAAACCAGCACTGCTGGCTGCTAATCTTCACCTCTGAGGCAGATACAAAATGCATCTTCTAAGACGTGGTATTAAAACTGATCTTAAACTAAAGCAACATGTAACTTTTTTTCTTTTCCTTTGGAATGATCAAAAGCCAAGGCTGCTTCTGGCATTCTGTAAATCCCAGATTTACCACGTTTTGGAAGGTTACAAGTATCAGTAGCTGGAAAAAAATGAAATATTTCATGGCATCCTGATCCCTTGGATATGTGCAAAACAAACAGGAGCCGTTCAGGGGGAGGTGCACTCCAGTGCTGGACTTTCTTCCCCAGTTTGCTTTGCAAACACCAGTTTATTCTGCCTTAAGCACCCTGTGAGTTCCACCCCCGTCTCTCGCTGCCCTGTGTCAGAAAGCCAACAATCCCACTCTGGGTTTTCCCCAGCAGAGCAGGGGAAAAGTTGCCTTCTCTAGAAGAATCCTCGGTGCTCAGAGAGCTGTAATTGCCCGATGTGCATTCAGGTCAGGTACCCACTGTAGCGACATTAATGAGCGAGATGGAGACTGTTTATGACACAATCAAGGGAAGTTAGTAAACATGACAAAAGCCAACAGCTCTATTGAAAACACGGAGCACTGGGAGGGCGCAAGAGCAAGGGAAGGGAAAGGGAGGCTCCAGGAGGGAGGAAAGAGAGAGGCTTTTATCTGCATTTCCATGTCAGATTTATACATTTCTGGTCTGATTGCAGCATTCTCTAATGTTCTTGCTGTACGGGATCAATAACATCTGTGATGTCAATGCAGAAGGGATGGTTTCCCCAGCACATGCCCAGGCTTCACTCCCAGACTCCTAAATCTCCAGAGTGGCCTTTTAAAGGCAAAGGGCCAGAGCCAGGGGAGCTCTCTGGACACCAACAGACTCGTCCCCAGTACGAGCTTGACACACACACACTCAGGAACCACAGCCCAGGGCAATTATGTGGTGGGCTTGGTGCCTCCTATGTGCTCAAGGTCAGTCAGCCAGCACAAAAAGGCAAGTGAGACTGCAGCAGCAGAGAAGAGCAGGGCACCTGCAGCAAGCAGGTTTTCACAGCTCCCACAGCCTGGATTTTGGCCAACAGGGGTCTTCAGAGATCACACCCACCCGAGCTGGCTGCATTTAAACCAGAACCAGATCAAAAGCCCACGGAAGGTAAAGCATTAGCTCCAGCTCACCACTTGCTCAAGTTTGTGCAGCACTGTCACAGAGCTGAACGTTTCCAAGCCCCACCAGAGATCCTACACTCGGTGCCAGGAACTGGCCACCAACCTGCAGAGTCACCACAGCTCAGCTGCTCCCAAAGCCTGCACTTCCAACAGGTCTCCCCCGAGACTGGCAGCTCTGCTGCAGCAGCAGCAGCAATGAATGGCATCAGAGAGATTAGCAAGGGTGGACCCAGAGCTGCACAGCACCCCATTGCCAAAGCTGCACGTGGTGCCATTGCTGCAGCAGAGATGCTCCTGACTTTGGTCTCTGAGCAGAGGAGTGTGGCCCAGGCAGCACAGGGAAGGTCTGCTGTGAGCACAGCCACTGCACAGCCTTTGTTCAGGGTGGACTGCATTTAGGGCAATACCAAGGGATGTAGTAAAATGAGCACTTTTGTTCTCTTCTGCCATGCTTGCTTCCATTCCATCCCTCTCCTAAGAGGAGATTTGCTTTCCCCAACACCCCCAGACAAGGGGTCTGGCATTCCCTGCCTGCACAGGCACCTTCTGCAGCTCCTACACCCCAGTTTCTGCTCCCAGGAAATAAATTATGACACCAAGAAAGACTCTGATACCAGTCCTTATGGCTTCACCACCCAAACACTCACCTGAGGCACCTGTAACCTACTGGATGGAGTTTAGAGGCATTTACTCCAGGCTGTTTCTACACTGTGATAAAAATGAAGTTAAGGAAGAAATTCTGAAGTTATAATTCCAGTGCAGTAAAGACAGAGAGGCTCCATGGACATGGATCCCAAGGCCTGCAGAGCCAGCCTGAAGAGCATTGCAGGGGATTTCACCACCTCATGCCCTGCCAGAGTCACCTGGACTAAGTCACTGGAGAGTTGCTTCCCATTTCACCTCAATTCCCTCCCCACTGAAGAGCTGGTGACAGTGTTTTCTGAGCTGACATGGCAGTGGTACACAGCCCCTCACTTGGATTTCCTTCACAGAAGCAATCCAAGTCTATTCCCCAAGAAGTTTACAAGAAAAACAAAAGAGAAAGAAAGAAACAGATCCCATCTTATTAAAAGCCATTGTGTTTCTCTGCAGCTCCACCAGGGCAGGGAGACCCATGGTTTTAACTCCACATTCTCTTTTCATTTTCCCAGGAGCTGCTGTAGAACATAACAAACCCAAGGAACACCTGCTGTCCTAATGAACCAACACTCATTAAACAAGACAACCGACTAGCTGCTGTGCTAATTACTGCAAAGCATGCAAACAGAATTGACGAAAAGCTCCTATATTGCATATACTTCAAGCATTCTTTCTTATCCCCCCCCCCACTAGTCCCAATACTGCATTACCTCCACTTCTGTCTGCTAGAGGAGAAATAAAACACAATGAGGATGAGCAGCATAAACAACACTCCACACAACGCCATAAGGCCTCATGCTGCCTCCACTTCTGACTTTTTAAGCTAAATGAATGGGTATTTTCATCAACACTGGGCAGCCTGAAGCTATTTTTGTTTTTCCCCCAGCCTCCAGCCAATTTCTGTAGAGCCCAATTGCAAAGCTGAGACTTCAAAAGTCTCTGCAGTGCAACCGAAAGCCTCCCAATGCAAATGCCCAGCACAGAGCAGCTTTCAGCATCAGCCTCCCTGCCTGAGGGAGCTGGTGACTCCGGGCTAAGTACCAAGGAAAACCCCATTTCCCTCTCGGCAACCTCAGCACCCACCATCCCACACACGAGGTGCCCCACGGTGGAAACCCCGCGTCCTTCCCTCCGCCTCCTCCGACTCCACTCCAGCCGGGTCCCCGGGCGTGCAACAGCTTCTCCGTTCCCATGGATGAGCGCTCCCTGCCCTGCCCTCCCTTCCCTTCCCCGGAAAACCCGCGGCCGCCGCCACCCCCGCTCCGCTCCGGGGGCCCCCGGGGGGCTCTGCGGGGCGCAGCTCCGGGGTGGGGGGGGGGAGGGTCCGGGGCCAGGGCTCCCCCCGCGGCCGAGCTCCCTCCCCGGGTCCCGCTCACCTCGAATAGAGCCGGCGGGCGGCGGAGCCCGGGCTGTCCCCGCCGGGCAGACACGCCATGGGCAACGGTCCCGCCGAGCCCGGAGCCGCCCGGAGCCGCCCGCCGGTCCCGGGCAGCGGAGTATGGCAGCGGCGGGAAGTGATGCACCGAGCAAAGAAACTCGCGGGCAGGCCCCTCCTCCGGCTGATGTCAGCCCGCGGCGGGCAGCGGCCCTGCCTCTGCTGCCTCCTCCTCCTCCTCCTCCTTTCCCCCGGCCCGCCCCGGGGAGAGCGGAGGGCACCGGGGCGGGCTCCCGGGCACGGCACCCGGGGCAGGGCACCCGGCCGGCCGGGCAGCCCGCGCCGCTGCGGGTCACGCTGCTCCCCTGTGTTTAACCTCCTATTGCGACACCTCGACGTCGATGCCGAGAGCCGCGGCACTGCCCGCACAGCGTGGCACGGCCACCGCCCCCCCGGCGCGATGCTGAAGGAGAGGGGCACAGCGCGGCCGACTTCTGACCCTCCCCACCTGTAGCCCCTTAATTGCATGATGAGAAGTGTCTGGCTTCGCTGAGCTCTCCTCCGCGAAAGTGAATGCACCTGGAGGCAGGCGGGAGGAGAGCTGCAGCTGCCACAGTCTGCCTACCTGGGCTGAGTCCGGAGGGGTGTGACCCGGGCAGTGCCCTCCCAGCCTCAGCCACACAGCAAAGTCTGGCTGCTGGGTCCCCTAAAGAGGAATCCAGCAGGAAAAGTGATGTTTCCCTCCGCCTTGCAGCAGTTTGCTGTCTCCTGTTGAACCTTAAAGGCCTTTATTTATTGCCAAGCAAACGTCTGGAGGTGGATGCAGGTCACCTCCAAACCCTGCGTCCAGCTCCCTCTGCTTGCCAAGGCTTGAGGTGCTTCTCTGAAAGTCAGGGGGCTGGTCACTCAGAATTCGCTTGAATAAATAACTGCCACTTATCCAACAACACCAAATGAACCATCGTTGTTGTCACAGACACCCCAGTCTGTCTCTCAGCAGGCTCCAGCAGCTTGCTGTGCAAACACAAGAACCCTGTGGTCAGGGAATTCAGAGCCATGTTCTACTCCCAGGACCGTTTCACTTGGGGACCTGCACAAAAGCCCCTCTCAAGAGCAAGCAGAGATCCTGCTCGGGAATAAACATCATCAATAACATCCCGCTATCAAACCACAAAAGCCTCTTTCCCAAGAGCTAATTGATTGGGCATTTAAATTCAAAAGAAAACAAAAAGCCATAAATGAACCTGTATCCTGCCTCAGCTTAGGAACAGTCTTAATTCTGTAGATAAACCACAGGAGAGAAAGCTGAAACCATCCTGCTGGAGCTGCCTCCTCTCCTGCAGGCCAGGCTGGGACTCTGTGCCTCACACCAGCCAGGTTTGTGGTTTCACTGGCAGCAGCAAACATCCCCTTCGCTGTTTTGGTATTCCCTGGGTGGTGTTTGTTTGTTTCTCCTCCTTGGAGTCAAGAACACTAGTGCAAAGGATGGAAACCAGCTGATGTTGCCACTGGCTACAGCCCTTCCTGGCCTGCAGCAGACAGAGGGGGCTTTGCTGGGTTGGCATTTGGTGAGTGTGGGCAGATGGAGCAATTGCCCTTTGGAGGAACAATGCTGGAAGGGGGAGCAAAAGGATGAAGGGTGGAGGCCAGTTTCCAGTCTGGGCTCCAGCCAGATAGAGGGTGCTCCACAGAGCTCTGGGCAAACGGATCACCCACATGATAATGACCTGGGAATCTCTGGGTTCAAATTCCACAGCCTGGCTTCTGCAGGAGGTCAGACTGAGATGAGCATAATGGTCCCCTTTGGCCTTCAGATTCATCAATTTGCAAGGGATAATTTATCATCTGACAAACTCGGCTCCTTCCTCTGCTCTCAGAAGTGGCAAACAGGTCACAATAGATTTGAATTCATTAGATGAAATAATTCAATTACTTTGCTGTGGGCTGAGTTTGGTTAACGCTCCATATTCATGCCAAGAAAGTCCCTGCAAGCACTTGGAGCTGAGCCACAGCTCGGGTGCAATGCTCAGCTGCAATGAGACAGGCAAAATACAAGAAAACAGAGAGAAAGAAATCCCCAAAACTTTTAAAATACCACTAATTCAGCCGGTGAACTGTGTCCACCTGGTGTCACGGTTTGGGAAGGACAAGGAGTGGTTAGAACCACTCCAGATGAACGGGACAAGGATCACCTATGAGAAAAAGGTGAAATAAATTGATTTGTGCAGATAAGGTCAAGGAGCAGTGGAGCAGCAACCTTCAAACCTGAAAAGGCTGCTGCAGAGAGCAGCAAAAGGGAAGAAGGGTGATGAAAAAGAGGGTGGGACAGAAAATAGCAGGGCTGGAATCCATCAGAGGCAGAGCAGGTTCCTTTTAGTCACTCAGACAATTCTGTACCTCTGCTCCCCAGCAGCTTCTGTCTCTGCACCCCTCAGACACATCACCTTGCTCCTCCTGCTTTCAGCCTCCCCATCTTCACTGCAAACACGGGCAAAATCCCAGCACTGAGCTGTAGGATTGAGGGATCCTTGCAACTTCTTGAGCAGTTTTTAGTATTTCTTGAGAAATCAGCATCCAAAACGATCACAACTCAGCACGAAGGAGCTCTAACTATTGTCACATTTGCCACCCCTTGGAGATGATCGTGAAGGCAACGAGGCACAGAAAGGTGAAGGGAAGACAGGGATGCTGGAGTAACAGAATGTGCTGCAGCAAATAGCGCCCATCAGTTAAGGGCTGCGGAGCCCCAGCAACATTCCTGCACTGCCTCGGTGTCCTCAGCACCCAGACATGCCGCGGAGCCAGGCAGAAAACCCACAGAGCTCTCTCTTCATCAGCAGGGAAGCTCTCCTGCAGCTCCTGAAATGGGTTGCTGGGGGCCTCTGCTGGGGTTTGTGTGCAAAAAGAGCGCTGCAGTTCGGATTCCAGCCTGAAACCACCGCTGGACTGGCACCGTAACTGGCACCTCTCACCGGCAGCAGCTGCCATCGAACACCAGCAGCTGCCATCAAACACCCTCACCTTGCAACGGTCGGTTGTTGCTGCTGTTTGCCAGCTGGCAGGCTCTGGAAGCCCCCCGCTGCTGTCCAGCAGGCTGGAAGAAGTTTGCCATGTTCTGAATTCCTTTCAAGGCAGCCTGCAAGGAAAAGCAGCCGTGGTCTCTGATTCTGTGGATGTAGAACTCGGTATTTCTTCTGATGCTCTTGTTGGTGTGAAAGAGGGAACAGATGGTCCTGGTCCATGGGCGGCTGCATCCAGGTTCTGCCTCTGCCCCACTGACCTACATTGAACTCCCGACTCTCTTTGGCAGAAAAACAAGGGTTTTGAAGACAGGTAGTTGATGAAAATATAAGGATGAAAAGAGCTGCTGTGACAGGGGGGCAGTAACTCCAGTATTGTTATGTGGCTGAAGATGTTCAGAGGCAGGTGGGAGAGCAGGGCTGGTTTTAGAGCTCAAACTCAACTAAGAGTCCCCTAAGAAGAGACAAATCCCCAGGAAATGAGGTTTGCACAGCAGCCCTCTGAAAAAGATCATAAATCTACTAGCAAGGCTGAACAGTGGCCACTGTCAGACTGGAGAAGGACAGAGGCTGTAAATGGTCCACTATCAGTCAAAGGAGAGAACAGTTTCCCTACTCTCTTCCTTCAAGTTTCAGACAACCCAGTGACCTTTCTCTGCAGACAGAAGACTGCAAGATTAAACCAGCCTAAAAAGAATCACAGAGTGAAACTCAGGAAACTTAGCTTCTATCAGATGGTTTCAGAGCTGTGAGTGTAGGTGGAGATAAGCTTATCTTTGAGGAAGTTTGCACCTTTTTCATATCACAGCACCCCAGTGGATGTAAGTTCCTTTTGAGTGAAAGCTTCTAAATGCTAGTTCAAGTTGCAGGAAGGAGGGGGGGAGGGCAGATGCAAATTTCTAATCAACAGAATTCCTTTAAGTCCAACAATAGTAGTTTACAGTGGGTAGAGGTGAATAATGAGCAACAAGGGCTGCCCGAAGCAGTTCTGTGCTAAAGGCAAAAGCTGAAGAGACAAAAGCCTGTGGAGACAGGAGAAATCAGGCTGCTGCACGTGCTCTTTCTGTCCTGACAAACTAATGTGCATCTGTTGTGTTGTTCTTTGTATTTTAGCTTTTAAAACAGAGCAAGCCAAATCCACAGATGTCAAAAGACCTTGACATAACAATGAACAAATAAATGAGTTTTCTCATTCCAAACACAGCTTAAACACAGATTTATATCTACAGAACCTCTGCTCTTGTTCACTGAGCCAGGCTGTGCCAGTGGGCAGGTCAGCTCACCTTTCAAACCTTGGTTAGATCAGGGAACAGCTCAGCCAGTAAAGCTTCCTCTGCAAATCCTGGCCTGGCCCCATGCTCCCTGAACACTGGTCCAGAACAAGTCTTCTTGTGGCCACACACTGAACTGAAGCAAAGAACTGATCCAAGTGAAAAGTGCCCCACAAATGCTCTGCACAAGCCTACACAGTGGGTGTTTTTCAGCTAATCCATTTCTTCCTCAGTTTGCTGGGTGTCTGGAAAGATGCAGGCACCAGACAAAGAATGCAGAGCTGGAAGGGAGAGCACAGTGGGCAGCACAGCTTTGGCCAGGGCTGCTCTCTCTCTCTCATCCCTGTTGGTCCTGCCATGTGCTTGTTTGTGAAGTGGAGATAGCAAATTAACTTCTCCCTACCTTTCCTGGGGAAGGAACAAGAATGAGTGTCTGAAGATCTTCAGTGTATTACTGAGCCTTGAGCAAAGTACTTTGAACAAGCCTGGAACCAGTGTGAAGATGGGTAAGGGGGAAGTCAGGCTTGTTAAAGAAGAAGGGAGTAACAGAAATGCCCCTGGAGGGTGTGAAGGCTGGAGTGCAAATGCAGGCCACACACAGCCTGTCTGAACCAGAAACATTTGCTTTGGGATTTTCATAAAACATAATTACCTGAGTTACAACAGAACAGCCCAGGGCTGTGCAGAGAACTCGTGAGGGGGACAGGGATGAGTTCCAGCAGGAGCACTTACCCACTCCTGGCATTTAAAACAACTTATTAAGATCAAGGTTCGATATCTTTCTTTGGGGAACAGAACCCTGCTTGCATCTGGAAGATTTAGCAGGTCAAAATAAAACTGCTGTGCCACACAGATTGTGTTCAGGACCTGGAAAGGAATTACAGTTTTCAAGGGCTTTTGCAGTGCTTCTTTCCACTGAATCTGGTCCTCGGGCAACAAAACTCCTCGTTCAGAGAGTGACACTCAGCGAGAAACCATTATTTTCTCTCCAAAGTAGAAGCACAAAAGGGTAATAGAGACTCCCAGCCAGGAATATTATTCATACCTGAGATAAGGAGAATCATCTGAGAGTGAAGAGTTGCTTTGCTGACTGTGCTTGTCTTTTAAAACCTCTTGGAGCACAGAGACCTGGGAAAAGCTCTGGATAACGAGCTTCTCTGAATAATTTAGCTGTGTGCTCAAACAGTCACAGCTGCTGAGGAAAGAGAGGGTCTCTGGGGTTCCCATTCACGCCCAGAACTGCACTGCCCAGGCCAGCCAGTGCTCTGGGGGGTAAGATGCCAGCTGGGCAGTAAAGCTGGATGCAAAGCCAGGACCTGGGCAGTCAGAGCAGGTGTCACAGACTCACAGATTCACAGATATTCACAGTGTCCTCTTAGCTTGCTCTGCCCACCCCAGGGTAAGATGCTGGTACCACCCCTCTCTCAGCATGAAAACACACATCAAGACATGAACAGTTTTCACAGCTTCCATTCCTTTATGTCTGGGTGTGCACAGCAGTTGGGGATTTGGCCTTTCCAGCCCTGTGCATATTTATAGATCCTGTGTCTCTGATGTCCCTGAATTTCCTTCTCATTAACACTCCTCTCAACCTCGGAAGAAGCAAACAAAGAGGCCGAGCTCATCCACTTCCTCTGGCTTTCAAGCTGGAATGAAAATGCTTCAGCAAGTAAATGGCCAGAGACCCTTAAAATTCCCTTGCCCCAACCGTGCAGCTCATTTGCTGCAGTGAAACCCGACAGCCTGGGATTGGCCTGCTTGGTAGATGGGGGTTTGGGCAAGGCCAGAGAGGTCCAACTTTTTTGTGCTGTCATCTTTGTCCAACACCTCCTCTTTACCTCAGAGCAGAACAACTCTGTACAGAGCATCAGGGAAGGTTTTTGGAGTCAGCAGGTTTCAAGCAGAGGCAGCTGATGCATGTTGGAACAGCCTTGCCCCTCGTGCCAACCTCCTGCTCTGCCCTGGCATCGCTCTCTCTGCCTGCAGCTTGCCACGGGGAGACTGGCACAGCCTGCCCTGCTGCTGCTCTGAGCAGGGTGCTCAGGCTCTCTGCACACACACACTCATCTTCCTCTGTGCCTGGAATCCAGTCTGCTCTGTGTTTCCAGCTTGGCTTTGCCTTGGCCACGAATTCCCTGCGACCAGGTCTGTCCACTGGGGCTGGAGGGCTGACCCCCATAGCCAGGATGGATGGTATCTGACAACCATCTGGTGGGGGATGTGAGCAGCCTTGGCATCTTTCATTGCCTCTCACAGGTGCTTGCAGGCATCTCAGTGCTGTCTGCAGCAAGCTGGACGTGCTCAAGCAGCACAAGGCTGGTGGGAAATCCTTGTTCCTTCTCACTGTCTGATTCCTTCTCACTGTCTGGGGCACCTGCTCTTGCTCATCCTCTTCAAGAAGCCTCCTTAGGACTTCAACCAAAGCCCCAAGAGGCTGGAGGGAGCCTCTCCTGTGGTTCACCAGCCCTGGGATGGCTTTTTACTGGCTTGGAAGGCTTGAATGGCACTCCCAGGGAGTTTGTCTTGGAGGCCCTTTATCTACCCTCGATTGCTCAGGTAAACACCCCAGAGCTCCCAGTCCTGACCAGCCTGTATTTACAGCCATGGCAATGGGTTTGTGTAGCCAGCTGCAGTTTCCAACAGTCAACAGATGAAACCCCAGTTTCTCATGCTGGAAGTCTGGGATAACCTCCTGATAGCATTAACTGAAATAAAAAGTAATCTTTGAAAGCTCAGGGGAAACAGACACATTTCCACCTTTGAGGGGGACTTGGTTTCCTTTTTAAACTGTAACTGTTGGCACTGCCATGGATTCCAAGGCAGGGCTGATTTGTTTGTTTATCAGGATTGTTATTCAAACAGATTGCCAATATTTACACTTCAATCGCACTGTTCAGCCAAACTTCTGCCAGTGCTTTCCAAACCCTCCTGATGTAACTGACCGGGTTTATTAAATTCTGTTTGACAACCCAGCCCCTCAGAGGAGCAGAAGCAGAAGGAGCAGAAGGAGCTGGAGAGGCCCCTGTGTCAGCAGCCAGGCCATGGAGGCTCCTGCAGCAGCCCCAGACTTTGGCCAGGACACAGTTCTGCTCAGAACCAGCTCTGAGCTGACCACACAGGCTCAGGTGGAACCCCATCCATTGCTTATCCAGCAAAGGCAAAAATACCACCATTTACAGCTAAATGCTCCTAAGTGTTTATGGCAGGATATACCTATTTTTTTTCTACATTTCTTCCACTTGAAGTTAAGTCTGTTCTTATTCTAATAGATTATTAAGACAATATTGTAACAACATGCACCAGCATTTTCTAAAAGCAGTACTTCTCATCTTAGGACAGATACCTGGCACATGCTCTGCACCATTAATGCTGATTCTTGAGCAAGTAACAGAACATAAGGTGAGTTTCAAAGGTCTGAAAAGAGACTAAAAGTGAAATTAAATCTCTTAGAAAAATAACTGGGGTGACCCAAGTGATTGAACCTTGATTAGTCCAATACTGATAATACAGTCAAAAGGGCCATGGAATGTCAATCCATTGCTGCAGAAAACTGCTCATCAAACAAGCAATCTTTCTTTGGGGGGATTATAAATGCATTTAATAAAGGTAATTCTGTTGACATAATAGACTTGGACTTCTGCAAAGCAGTAGATTTAATCTTGCCTGGTGTTCTGTTAGAAAACTGCTCAACAAAATCAATGTAGCTCATACTAAATGGATGGAAAACTTGGTAACTTGCATCTAAAAGTAATTATCTGATGGAGGAATTTCTAGGGTGTCCAAAAGCATTTCCTCTTGGTAGAGTGTGACCCAAGGTTTTATCAATAGCCTAGAGAATAAGTGTAAAGACATTACCAGTAAAATTTGTGTTAAAAAGGGAAATGTTGAAGAACAGTAACAATGAATGGGAGGGGTGGGGCTGGTTTGGACACTCTGGAGCTGATTTTTCAGCACAGCCTCCTGCACTTACAGTTCTGAGGACCAGAACAAGATGAGATGCACGATGCAAAATTAGCAGGTCAACTGATTGAGTGTGCTGAGTGAATCTTTGGTGACAGTGAACTTTATAGACAAGAAAATTTCTGGGAACAGAGAGCTTTTTATTCTGGCACACACAGAACGTGCCAATCCAAACTGGAAATGAGTGGTGATGCTTAAATACAGGTAATTAAACAGTGGAACAACGAAGTTCTTAGGCACAAAGGGCACCCTGCATTAGCTGGCATCTGGAAGAAGGGTGTGTAAATATCCTGCAGCTCAAATACAAGTCCTGGGGCTGGTGCATTTGCCCAGTGGGAGTGTTGACTCTGTGTTATGTCAGAACTCTAATTAGACAATCTGCTCAGTTATCTGTCAACCCACTCTTCTTGTTTTACCTATTGATTGGTTTTATCTACTGATATTTGATATTTTCTCTGCTCTGGCACATCTCAGCTCCGTGGCTGACAGACAGTTGTGTTTTCAGTGGAACAGTCCCGAGGTATCGATCCCACTCTGTCATTAGCAGCCTGAATTGCCCGAGGGATGAAATGAATATTCATGTTCTATCCAGTTGGCTTTTGAGATCAACTCTTTGTGTCCTTTGGTGATTGCAGCCTGAAGGCTGCATTGGCCTCTCGGGAAAGAACAGAGCCCTGCTCCTGAATGGAAGGGTCAGGATTGGCCCAGCCCAGTGCAATCCCATCCCCTCACTGCCAAGGTGGTGGCTCTGCTCTCAGATCAGTGTCTCCCTCCCAGCTGCTGCTGCTGCCTTCCACGGTGAGCTGCTCAGTGATGTTGTCATAGAAACATAAAGGGGCAGCAGTCAAGCCTTCCAGTCCAGGCTGCACCCAGGACAGGACATTTCACTCTCATGTGTCAGGTCTCTACAACATTCCCCTTTCTGCCAGCCAGTGCCATTAACCAAGTCCACATTTTCCTATCAAATTCCTGTGTGGCAGTGGAACCCTTGCTCACAGTGGCTCAGCCCTAAATAACTATCATTTCCAGGTGCCCAGGATCTGTTCTTTCCTTCGGGGAAGTCACACACCCACCAACTTTAGCTGCAAGCACACAGAAATTCTCAGGGTCAGCTTCTCTACTTACATAAAGTGGGAAGGCTGCATTTACTGGCACAGGGCTGCACCACTTTCCATCAGCAGAGAACTCAGCCTTCGAGCACAGCCTGTGTTTAATTTCCATTGGAGATGGCTGGGCAGCTATTATCTGTTTTCCTTTGCACTTAGCTCTCTATAGATTAATTTTGTCAATAATAAGGCAATTTTTATTTTTTTCTGGGTTAGATTATTATCTAAAGAGGCAGAAAAAAATGGGGGGAAAAAAAGCCTAGACAAACAAATTCTGGTCACAGTCATAAATGATCTTGGGTTAAATGACTGTGCTGTCTGGCATCCCAGGGGATAGCAGCAATGGAAGTCTGGCAAATCTGAGGGCAACCCAACTCGACAGAGCATAACAAGGCAAAAAACAGTCTGTTGTGTTAGCTTACCCTGCTGCTTCTCCACTGACAACCTTGGGAACTGACATTCTGTGGTAAAACAAACACAACCGAGGGGAAACCGGGTGAGTTTACAAGCAGAGGGGCACTGCTCCAGAGACTGTTCTTAGGAAGTGGGAACTAGAAAGCTGTTCTGCTCTCATCCCCTCTTCTAGTCGCCTGCACTGGGTGTTCCAAGTGGGACTGAGCAGATCAGCTCTGATGCAAGACAGATGTTGTGTGTCACAGCACATCTGTACACACCACGGTGCACCAGCCTGCCCAGGGGTTCCTATCTAGGTCACTGGATCAGCTTCTCATCATCTGCGAGGGATGCAGGTCTGAGATTAGTAGGCTGCAAATCACCCAGTGGAGATAAAGAACTGCAAGGTGGCAGGAGGGATTTTGAAAGGCACTGAAGATCCAAAGGAAAGCCCTGAGAGGAGGAAAACCTGCAGAAGGGAGCTCTGGCAGCGTGTGCTGTGTGGGCAGCTGGTGGCAGAGGAGCAGAGGAGGGACAGCAGGACCCAGTTCCCAGACTGTGATTGGGCTGGTTGGATTTTGAACACACAGCTCTTCTGGAAGGAAGCTGCTGAAATCCTGCCATTCCTGAAAGCTGTTTGGGGCTCTGTTGAAAGGTGGGAGCAGAACTAAGTTGCAGTTGAAGAAACTGCTGTGGGAACACAGGAAAACAGTGTGCAGAGCTTGGAGTCTTGCTGGCAAGGACACTGCCTTCTCCAGCTCAAAGGGAATTTTCCTTCTTATGTCTAACTCAGGTGTGTACTGAACTGCATATTGAAATCCAGCCACACTAAGCCCAGGACACTGCTACACCAGGAGATTTCAAGCTTTGTTACTAGCTGTGGCAACAAGGTGAGCTCCTTGTCAGTTCAGGAGCTGCTGACCACCCAGGCCCCATGGTGGTGCCATGTGATTCTGATTTATCCACTGCCCTTGGCTGGGAGCAGGCTCAGAGGTGTGCAGAGACTGAGCCAGGAGGAGATGATGGCACTGGTAATGTATGGTGATGAAGGCACAGTGGAATGTCTCATTCCACTCCATAGATCACTGGGCTTGGATGCCAATAAAGGGGAGAGTCTGGACACAGTAACTCATTCCCCACGTGTCCAACCCCCTGTTTCAGAAGCACTTGTGTAGCTCAGAGCACACAGGTGTCTCACTTACAGGTGTAAAAAGCTGGTTTAGGGACCTTTACCGGCTGGACTCTCCCCCAGCTCCAAACCAAAAGCACAAGGTGAGGACATGGCAGAGCTGAGGGGTCCAACTCCTGCAGGGTGATGGCATCAGGCAGTGGACTCTGCTCCTCCTCTCCCTGAGTTTGCTGGGCACAGGTAGGGTTCATCCTCCTGCCTCCTGCTCAGTTTCAGTGCACAGGGAACACACCCCTGGTCCCTGCATGCCTGGTTCAAAGAGCCACAGCAATCTTTGCATCTCTTTCTGCAGCTTTTAGGTCTGGCTTTAAGACCCCCTGTAACTCTGTACCCCTGCAGTTCTCCCCCCCCTCCTTTTCCATTTTACAGTGCGTGAGGACAATGTGCAAAGAAATGTGCCATTTTACCTGTAGATTGTTGATTTAAATTGCCTAGTCCCATCCCTGTGCAATAAATCCTCTCCTGCAGCTTGAGAGCCCCGTTTACTACAGCAGGTTTCCATGGCAATCCTGTGCTCTCCCACGTTCAGCTGCTCAGTGCAGCCAAAGACACCCCCCCTGTACTTCAGATTCCATTCACATAGTCACCTATTGATAGGGAAAAAAAACCCCAAATGGGCCATGGAAAGCTCTTTCCTACCTTAACACACTTTCCCCCCAATCACAGGATGGTGTCTGTGTATTTCAGGGAACACTTGCCCTTTTCCACACCTCGTTTGGCACTTGTCACAACACCCAGAACTCTGAGGCTCTGGTTCTTTCCTGACAATCTTGGGATTGCAGGACACCAGCAGGAAAATACAAACTTAACATTTCCTTGTGTTTCTGACTGTAATCCCTGCCAATGAAATGTCCTTATTGCACCAAATCCCTCCTGGGCTTGAGGCAGCCCCGGGGTACCCCCTGGGCTCTGAGCAGCACTCAGTACAACTCTGTTCCTGAGTGGATGGCCCAGAGCAGGGGAGAATATCTGCTTATTCCTAACAACCTGGGAAACAGCATGAGCTGCCAGGATTAAAAAGGAAAAAAGCAATAAGATCAGTGATAACAGCAAAGAAATTCTGCAGCCAGGGTCAGCCTTCTCCCTCTGTATCTCTGAGTGTTTTACACACAGACTGATATTTTACATTACCTGTGGAGGAAGAAATTTGTGCCTTATCTCAGGAACTGCAACGTGGTATTGATGTTATTGGGGCAGCCCATTTAGCTCAGCCTTATTTTGCTGCTGATTTGAGAGATAAGTGCCCTGGAGAATGACATCAATGCAGAGTGGTCAACCCTATGCTCTTTTGCAGGTCCAGCTCAAACCCCAGTTTATTAAGAGCCTTTATCTTTGTCCCCTTTGGTGTCAGCTCGTGTTTTGTCACAGTGAGTGCAGGATTGGCCCCTTGGCTGGCAGAATTCAGAGCACTAGTTTTGTTCATCAACTGCCTCTTCCCACCGTGTGGGTACTGTGAAATTCACATCACATCCAGCTCGCAGTGGAAATCTAGACTGGGGCTTTGATTGTTTGCTAACTGAGAACTGCTGTGAAATCTGCTTTACAATGAAATTCTTTAGTCAGGCACTGTAAAAATAAACAATAAACAAGCACCATTTCCTTCCCTGTGAGCTGGACACGTCTCCCCAAAGGGTGGGAACTCCTCTCCCAGAGCTGGGCACGCAGAGCAAACTGGCAAGAGAAAGCAAGGAGCCTGTCTGCCAGAGCTGGGAATTATTCCAAGACCCTTGGGGTACATCTGGTGGGCACAAGGGTGCAGCTGGGTGATACACAGAGACTTAGGAGGGATTTCTGGGTTTGGGTCACACACATCTGCACTTTGCTAGGGTTTAAACATTTCCTGAGCAGTGACAGCACACACAGGGAAACTGCAGCCTCTGGGAGCTGAGTCTGCAGCCTGGGTGATGTCAGACAGACCTCCAGACTCCAAACAGCTTCCCAAGGGCTGAACCCACCTGCCTTTGCCTTGCAAAACCACCACAAAGCCAGGCTGAGGTTCATGTGCTGCAGTGTGGTGTAGTGCTGGGCAGTTCATCAGTGTGCACACAAGGAAGGGGGAGCTGCTGGATGGGAAGAAGCAGGGACTGGTATCTGGACAATATGCTCTTGGTGGGTTCAGCAGCATCTCTCTTGGCAGATTTTTAGCTGCAAGAAACTTTGCAATATCCTTTCCAGGAAAAAAAAGCCTAAAAATGGCTTTTGTCAAAGCTCTGCTGGGTGTGCTGCAGCCTGTAGTGTGATGGCTGAAACAGGCAGATGTGAGCCTGGGTGCCACTGCAGGGGGAATTCAGTGTTTGGGGCTGATGTGTCATAAATGCTGCAAGAGGAAAAAAATCTGGGGCCTGACTCTGTCTTAGTTCCATGTGACAGGAGCTGTGGAGTCAGCAGGCTGGAATTGCACAGGACTGGCTCCTTAGACACAGATCTAAACAACAAATTCAAATGGCTCTGCTCCTCTCTGCCTCAGCTCACACTTGGCTCCCTGACTTGGGAGTTTCACACCCTGCAGAAGTGGGATTTGGCCCAGCGATGGGTTTCACTTCATCTCTCAGCAGATTTGTGGTCTAACACTCCAAGATGTGCAGCATAACAAGCTGGCAATCTGTCACTCTCCTGGCTCTCATCAGCTCCAACAGCTTGCTGACTCCAAAGCAGTGCCAAAATAGATGCCAGTGTGACCTGAGGGACTCGTTGCCTGCGGGCAGCAGAAAGCTCTGCCTGTCCCAGCCTGCCCATTCCTGCTCCACTTGGCTCCCCCACCAACCCAGCAGGCTGAGCCCAGCCCTGGGCTTTCCTGGCTACTATCACAACTTCCCAGCATGCCAAATCGCTGCAAGTTGCCCTCCCATTGGTGAGTTTCAGGTTGCTGTTCTCTCCTCTCTGTTCCATGGGCCAGCTCTCTTGGCACGGGGGGCTGCCCCTGAACCCCGAGGCTGCAATTAGGGCTCTTATCACTTGCACACCCTGGGTAGCTGTGGTTCCTCTCCTGGACAAGCTCTGCATTCCTAGCACTGAAACCTCTAATCAGGCCAAAACACTGGCTTGGAATGGCTTGAAATGGGAACTTTGTGACTCCAGTCTGCAGCTCAGGAATTCCTAGTTTGGTTAGACTGGAGGGGATGGAATTCTGGGGATATCTGAGCACAGGCTGCAAAGGCATTTCTTAGATTAGCAGTCTGAGCCTGTTTCTTCAAGAGAACTCCTCTAGAGACCACAGGGATCCCTGCACATGAAAGGATGTGGGGTTGGTATCTTGCCTCACCATCAGAGTGCTTTCCAGTCTGAGGAACACTCACGGTGCTGACACTGCTGCTTAAAGCAAATCCATGGAATTAGAGAGCATGAGCAAATAATTTGGAGCACAAAGCAGAAAACAAAGAGACAGATTCAATAGAAACCAAAGTGCTGATGGAAGTACCTCAGTGTCTGCTCTGAAGGGAGCTTGGACCTAGAAGAGGATACAGGGGCTCTTTCTGGGAGACTTGTTGAGCTACAGCAGTGATGGCCACTGCTGGAGGGTAACAAGAAATGTGGTGTGTCCTTATTTGTCTTTCTTCTGTTCACATTCCTGCCAACAACAGCCTAACCCCAAGCACAGCCTGGGGACCTGCAGAACTTGCACATATCTGAGAGGATATTTGTGGGTAGCGAATTTACAAGTCAGAAATGGAAAAAGTTCATAGCAAACCAATGCCTAAGGGCCATCCAATGAATGCAGAGAAGCAGCACTGAAGGATCTGCCCAGTCTTGGCCATTATACATTGACTGGAGTTCAAGTTGTAACCACAGAGGCAGGAATTAGCTGTGAGTAGCTCTGGGGAAAAGAGCTGCAGAAACCAAGTCTCGCAAAGCAGTGAAAGAGAAGGAAAATTTCCCAGCTGAGCTGCACCTTCAGTGTTGATTAATCATCTGAAGTCATCGTTTTAGGAGGGTTTAATAAATGCAGGTGAAGCCTCAGCCCTGCCCATTGAATCCCATCAGAAAGGTGTTCTGAGGAAAACACAGAAATGAAGAGGAGCTTCATTTTTCGTGAGTAACTGCTACAGCGAGAGAGTTTCTGCTGCCACCCGACCCAGCTTGTCTTCAACCGAGGTGGCAACTGCATCTCTCCTGGATTGTCCTGTGAGAAACTGGCGCCTGGAGCCTCCCACACCCTGAGCTCTTCATTCCGTCTGTGAGCCGAGTTTGCCCTCTGCTGTTCGCTGAAAAAACGTTTTTTTTTCCCTGCTTAATCCAAAATGGAAGGGTGAGAGCAGCAAGACCCGAAGAACCAGAAGCATCACCCCAAGATTTCAAATGCTTTAAAACTGTGACACTTAAAAAAGTGACAAAAGGGAAACTTCAGCCTACACTTCTTGATGTTCCCAGGCTTTTCTTTCTTATCACAAACCCTTTTGGTTTTCATTTCCCCCTAAATAAAAGCCAATATTCCGAATTAAGCCCCTGGTCTCCTGAGACCAGGGATTCAAGTGAGACAGAGAGTGGTGCTGAGGAGGATCACCGGCTGGCTGAGCCCAGGGAGGAAGGTGTGAGGAGAGGTGCCCTGGGATTCATAGATTCATAGATTCATAGATATTAGGGGTTGGAAGGGACCTAGAAGATCATCTAGTCCAACCCCCCTGCCCGAGCAGGATCAAGAGAGATCAGGGATGAGAGCTCAGACAGGCTGGTTCCTCTCCCTGCTCTGGCACCACTTTCTCCATCCCAGACCTGCTTCCACCCAGGCCCCAGGTTGGTCACCCTGCTCCTCCACAGCCTTGCCCTCTCCTCTGCAGCCAGCCCGGGCAGTGGGCATCGCCGGGATGCCAGGAGCCCTGGAGAGGATGCAAGGACTTGTTAAGAAAGCTGCTGGCACCTCGCCACGTGTTTGCAAGCTGAGATCAACCTTCAGGCTCCTCTGGTTGCTGTTTGTTTTCTCCTCTGTTCCCAACAGCCTCTCCCTGTGCCGTGGCTGCTGTGGCCCTGGGCAGGAGGGCACAAACAAAGGTGTGGTGGCACTTGGGTGGCTGGCTGGGCTGGTGGGACTCCTCTGGATGTCCTCTTGCACCTCCCAGTGCTCAGAGGCAGGGCTGGGACTCACCTGCCTCTTGTCTCAGAGGAGCTTCTGTGTTCCCAGCTGGTTGGTGCCAGGGAGCTGGTGGCTGCAGATG
Source organism: Corythornis vintsioides (assembly GCA_025447755.1). Classification (NCBI taxonomy): domain Eukaryota; kingdom Metazoa; phylum Chordata; class Aves; order Coraciiformes; family Alcedinidae; genus Corythornis; species Corythornis vintsioides. The sequence goes on along the minus strand of JAOEGS010007317.1, from coordinate 14,341 downwards.
GCTCAGCCCAGGGAAGGAGCAGCAAAGGGGGCGTCCAGTGCTGAGATTTTTCTCACTCCTCCCTTTGGAAGTGGCTTCTGGGATTAGAAAGGCTGCAGTCCTCCAAAATCACCTCTAAAGTGCTTCTCAAGGTGCTTTTTGCATAGCTCCTGAGTGGAAACTGTTCCATGCATGGAGGAGGCTTCAGCAGGTAAGAACCAGGCAGGGGCCATGGGAGGGAACTGACTTTTGTGGCTCTCTGATCATAGTCATTGCCTCCAGTGAGGGGCTTCTGAGCTCCCAGGGCAGCTCTCCAGGGTGTACTGACCCAGAGCAAGAGACTCACCAGCTGTGTCACATCCCTGTGGCTGCCCAGACTCCCTCTCAGCACTGGGAAGATGAATGGCAATGGGGAACATTTGCAAACACCACAAAAATGCAAATGATGAGGGTCTTTGTGGGCAGTCAGCAGTTAGAGATGAGGAAAAGCAGACAGGCACAAAAATGACCTAAACTGTTCCCAAAGGGCAGCAATGACTCCTCCTTCTGCACAGTGATTTCAGCCAAGGATATCCAGTAAGCAGAGCTCCAGCCCAGCTGGAGGATGGAGAACAGTTTGGCATCTGGAGAATCTGATCCTCTGGCTGGTATGTGGGTCATGAGCTTCACCTTCCTCTGTCCAGTTACAGCAGAGACTTGGACAACTTTGAAACCAAGGATTTATCATTTATTGAAGGGCTTTAGTGCTTAGTTTAATCTGGATTGCATGAATTCAGCCCCAGTGCAGCAAAGAGTTTGGAGTTTGGAGAGTGCTGCAGTTTTGTAACTGAGCTCCTGGCTCTTGCAGCAACATCAACACTCCCATCTCATGCTGCTCTTTGAACAGAAACCTGCTCCATGGATCCCCAGGACTTCATTACTGTTGAATGTATGAAGTGCTCCCTAGGAGCAGTTCTGTGCCTGGGGTGTTGTTTGGTTTCTTCTGTGAAAGCCACAAGCCATTCTTAGCCTCTTCTTACTCTCACTAGTAACTGTGATGTTGGTTGGGGTTTTGCTGTGAGGAGCTGCTACCAAATGGGACCCAGTTGGAAAATTCTGCTCAGTCTTTCTTAAATACATGCAAAGCTGCTATGAGGGTTTTGCTGACTAAGCACTGAAAGGCTCAAAGAGCATTAGCTGTGGCAGAAGGAAGCACACACTGAGAACAAGCTGTACACAAACCCAGCCCAGGGAGTTTGCCAGGAGCAGCTCTGTGTGGCAGCCACCAGCTCAGGCAGAGATTGTCTGTAGTGAAGAGATTCTAAACCATGTCTTTCATCTCTTGCTTCCACAGATGTAGCCTTGGCTTGGAAGAGTCTTGGGAAAGCCAAAGCAGTGGTAAGGGTGGTTCCAGGAGCACTTCTGTCCTGTATCCTTCTTCATCACCTCCCCAGGGTTTCCTCTCATGGAAATCACAGTGCCTGAGTGTGCTGCAAACGTGCCATTCAGTTTGGTCTTTTGCAATGAACACACAACCCCTTTAAACTTTTGCTAAATGCCAAAAAAGAGGGTAAGGTGCAAAGCAAGGAATCTTACTGAATGGCACAGGGATTGAGTGGGGGAACAGGGAAAGGTTTGTCTGGCTTGTGAATGGAGCCCTGAGCAGAACAATAGCTGACACTCCCTGAGGCAGGACATCTCTGAGTTCTGCCTTTCTCTCTGTCCTCTTGGTGGCAAACACAGGAAGGTTTCTATGGGGCAGAGCAGCTGCAGCACCCAGGAACCAGTGCTGCCTGTGCCAAGGCCTGACCTGAGTGTCACCCTCCTGAAGCCACTGTGGGCTGGGGTTCCTTCCAGCTTCTCCTGGGCTTAAAACCATCAGAGCAGCTCTGGTAGAAACCTGAAGTGTCAATAGTGGAGAGAGGTGTTTTCATCTCTTATCTTCCCAGTCAATTGCATTCTTTCCAACTGCAGGAGAGAGCACATGGAACGTGCTCAGACATGCCAGTGTTTACAGAGTAACTAGGAGCTGCAAAGCTCAGCAGAGAAGCAGAGTGTGCCAGCAAAAGGCTACCACAGGAAAAAAAACCCAAACCATATGTCTCCCTTCAAAAGACAAATCTGTCTTTTCACAGTTACAAAGGATTGAAAACAAATTTTATCATCAAACATGGAGTTGTGCCAAATCCCAGGCAGCCAGAAGAAAGCTTTGGCATGCAAAAAGCTTTGGTGAGTTCTGAGTTACTTGGAAACTGCTGAGGCAGGGGCACTGCTTTGGTGCTGGAGGGAAGGGGACAGGAGATAGTGAAATATCCTTTTTATGGAGGAAAGTGGAGATTTCCATCAGATTTCTACCTGTGTTCCTACAAGAACATCTCATCTCAAGGTGCAAGGAGTCACACCTTGCTGCAGCATTACCACTCACCAACTACAGCAAATTAAAAGCTATTTGAGCTTGTCCTCTGGGTTGTTTTTCCCCAGAAGTAACTGCAGTGATGTAAATGCTGCATTTTGATTGTTTGCTTTTGCAGGAAATACATAACGTGTTTAAAATCACCTCTAAAAGACCAAGTGTGGTAAGAAAAAAACAGGAAATTTAACTGAATTCCAGAAGACTCTTGAAAGCTAATGACAAAACCAGACTTCACTTGGTATTATTTTCACATCTGCTGGTTATTTGGTTTTGGAGATGGTTATTGGCTGGGAATGGTTTGAGCTGCCAGCCTTTAATATTTATGGATGCTGTTTCCTCCCCAAGCAGCAGGCTCTGTAGGATGCTCATGGAGGTGCTTTGCTGCCTGGAGCCTGGACAGCAGGAGAGGCACGTGGAGCTTTGCTGGAGATTGTTGGTATTCATGGGAATCTATTTTTTCCCTGCTCCTAAGCCACTGAACAAGGGAAGGAAGGATGAGATGAAAGGGTTTAAATGCCAGGGGCAGGGTGTGAGCTGGTGGAGCAGTCCCACACTGTGTGCACTGGCTCTCAGCAGCTGGGATTCAGGGGACCAGGGGCAACCTGGGTTTGAGTGCAAGTTGGCAGCCAAATTCTCAGCCTGCCCTGCAGACCTGGGTGGCCTGGAGACAGTATCCACGGAGATATTCACACCAAGGAACACACTCCCATTATTTTCATGGCAGGTTCTTTACTCAGTAGGAACAAAACCCCACCCAGACATCCAGATTGGGTTGGGAAATAGTCCCCAGGAAAAGGAACTGGTTTAATGTAAAGGTTAAGGAAGCTTTTTGACATTCTGACATTGCCATTTTTTGCTACCTTTAGATGGAGAGAGGGAGAGAGATGAACCACCTCGGAGTGAGAAGAGGAGCCACAGGACTCCTCCAGCCTGCAGGTGAAGAGCAACCCTCATGGAGAGCACTTGGTGGGGGAAGAGTGAAGGCAAAAGTTGAGGGGTTTAACATTCTGCCATGCAGGACTTTAGGAAAAGTTTAGCAGCTTACTGTTAGTGGGAAAACAAAGTCAGCCAACAATCTCACCTTGGAGATGCTGACTGAAAAGCCAGTGGAGCAGCCAGTGCCCTGACATCAGGTCTCTGTGTTAGTCTGTCTGCCTGTGCTTGTAAAAACTCACCTGGCCACAGCTCACTTTGCACTTTCCCAGTGTGACCTTCACCTGCCAAACTGCTGGTAACTGGGCAAGTGCTGATCCTGTGGAGAAACCCACCCTTGTTGTAGAACCTTGTCATTCACACCAACAGCCTGGTGACCAGTCTCCTAATACGTGTTCTGTCTTGTCTTTTTCCTGAGCAGAGCAAACGTTGCTGTTTTCTGCCCTGCTTGGCCACAGACCTCCTCCCTCAGGAGCAGAATGAGCCCACTGTCCCCTGGGGGAAACTCACCCTCTGCACCCTGCAGCCCTGCCAGGAGGGAGGCTGCAGATGGTGAAGACACAACTGGGCCATGGTCTCCTGCAAAGAGCCTGCACAGACCCAGAAGGGGCAATTTCAGGGAGCAAGCAGATTCAAGAGGCCAGTCAGTACAAAAGGGCAAGTGTCTGTGCTCTCTGCATCACTGGCCTCACAGGCCATTCTCAGCTGACCCCCGTGGCAGCCACAGCAACATCCCTGTGCCCACAGCTCTCCTGCTTCCTACACACCACCCTTCACCAGCCAACAATCCCACCCATTGTCAGATGGAAGAGCTGTGGAAGAAATCACCCCAAGATAAGCTGGAGCAGCTCAAGAAGAGAATCCAGGAGCAGAAGCTGAAGCAGAGAGCAGCATCTCGGGAGCAGCAGAGCCTCGTGTCTGCCTCTGCTAAAGAGCCTCTGCCAAAGAAACCCCTGAAGAGGAAGGTGTGCAGAGTGGGCTCTGCTCCTCCTGCTCCACTCCACAGAGGTCAGTAGCAGCCTGGCACCTCTAGAGCAAGGGCTGAACCAGTGTAATGACCAGTGCTTTGTGCACAGCCCAGCACAGCTCCTCCAGCCCACACTTTGGTTTCTGTTGAGCAGCAAACGTGTTCATCTGGTAAATTCATTTACTGCTGCTTCCCTTGGGGGGGGCAGTGAACCTCTCTGTGCTACAGGTATCAACCTGCTTACTGAGCTCACTTCTCCACTGCATGTGCACAGATCTGTGAATTTCTTTCCAAGAAATAGCAAAGGATTTACTGTTAATAGGTTCTTTTGTCCTCTTTCCTCTCACATTCTTTCTCCTGCCATATAGGAAGCATGAACTGGGCCAGCAGTACAGTAGTGTGGAGGGGCATCCCAGGTATTTAAAGCAGGAATTGTGTGGTTCAGAGGCATTACAGGGGCTTGAACAGTTCATTCAGTGGAACTAGTGTGGATCTGAAAGCAAATATTATTAGACTTCCTTATCCTGCTTTGCTGCTAAATTTGGGCCTGAAGAACCATCCATCTACAGCTGCCACTTCAGTTTAGCATGATTTAGGATCTCAGACTGCTGTGATAAGGCATGGCCAGCAGAGCAGGGACTGCCCAGGGCTAGCCCACCCAGCCTGAGTGCTCTGCACCCTCCTGGGGCAGCAGGGGATTACTGAGGGAGTATCAGAGCAGAGGGACGAGCTGGAAAGCTGAAGATAATCAATCTTATTGCTCTAATAGCATTAGGGTGAATTTATTGGGCACTGGGAGCCCTGTCACCCACCACCAGCTCCCACAGGCACTGCCCTTATGCTCCAAGCCACCTGCTGAAATGAGGCATGGAAGTATCTTGTGGTGCTCCCCTGGGGTCTGTGGGAGAGCACCTCGTGCTGCTGTCTCCCCTTCCAGCTCTTCCAGTCAGCCCTGCTCAGTGCTACCCTTCCTAATACCCAGAAGCCAGAGCCACAATCCCTGCTGAGCCTCTTTGCAACACTCCCAGGGGGAAGGCTAGTTCAGTTTGTTTTTAACCCAGATCATTTTACATAAGTGAGTTAGGGAACTGCCAGACACACAGTTCAGCTTGCAGAACAGGCAGTCTTTGAAGCAGAAGATGAACAGCTCCAGACACTCAGTTCAGATACAGCTTGTTCACTTTGTACCACTGAAAAAGGTATCTCACAGCTGCATTGCCAGGTATTCCCTCTGTTATTCTAAAATTCCCTCTAATGTTCCCTCCCAGTCCTAACCTAGGAAACCTGATTCTTCTTTTCCACATACAGGAGCTCAGTGCTATTGGGGACCAGCAGTTGCACTGCTCCTTGTAGCCTGACAGCATCCAAGTGTCCAGGTTTTAGTGCTTCACACCAGAGGTAGAGCTGAAGAGCACAAATAACAGGCAGAGGAGAATTTACCATCCCTGGGCCTGGGAGGGATTGATAAAAAGCCCCCAGGATCCCAGGTTAGTGATGCTGAGCAGTTTGTTCCAGGCAGCTTGCCCAAGAGAGCAGTGTTTGTGTGCCCTGCAGAGACAGGTCAGTCAGGATCTCCAGAGACACCCCAGGAAAGGTGTCCCAGGAGCTCAGGGCTGTCTGCTGCTGGGCAGGCAGATGGGGTCACAGATGTGACATCAGGGATCCAGGCCAGGGCTTGCTTTGCTGGGACACCCCCAGTACCACAGGAGAGGAGCCCTGCTTGTTGGTGACCAGTGTGCTTAGAAAGCCTCCCACTCTTGTGCTGCCAGTGAGTGGGACTGAAGTAATGTCTGAAGTTTGATTTTAGCTGCAGGCTAATTATTTTCTGATTTTTTTGTTTGGTTTAATTTTCCCCTTCCCAGTTAAAGACCAAAGAGAGAGAAGCTCAGCACAGAGAACTCAAACACAAAGCCAGAAGCAGCCTTCACCCAAATCCTCTGCTCTGCAGAGAGCAGCAATAGTTAAAGGTAAGTATGAAAATCATGAGGAATTACACAGGCTGATGGACAAAACTATTGGAGATCAGTAGCAACAACACTCACCTGCCCAAATCATTAGCTGGCTGTTAAAATAACATCAGCCAAGTGCCAGAGCCCAGTTACACCAAGAGGGTGGCAGAGAAAAGCACTGAGGGAACAGCCAAAAGTCAGTGTTTGCTCCAGGAAGCAGCTGGTGAATTGTGCTGAGCCCCAGGGCAGGGATCAGACTGGCCACACACTCACTTCTCCTGGCACTGCATTTTGGGGTGAAGGTTGCAGGAGCTCCACATGCCCTCCCTCGGGCTCCCCATGTCCCCAGGCAGCACCCAGGACCCAGCCTTGGTTCCCTCAGTCAGTTTGTCACTTATTGCATCTCCTGCAGCAGTTCCTCCCAGACCTGCCAGCATTTCGAGTCATCTGAAGTGATGATTTGACTGATTGCTTTGAGATAATCCACATGTCCCTGTGTCACCTGGCCACTGCTCCCTGCTGAGCTGAGTGCCAGCACGAGGCCTGCAAAACAGGGAATAAAACAAAGCAGGGAGAAGTCAGATCAACTATCCACAGCATCACACCTAAATCAACAGCAGGACGAGGAATCCCAGTCACTGCTTCTCAGTTTTCTTTCCCCAGCATGTCTAAGTGCAGGTTTGAATTACTGGAGGCATTTTGTCCTTTTAATGCTGTTCAGACTTTGTGGGGCACAAGGCAGAAGTGCTCTGGGTGCTGCTCCCTCAGAGCAGTTGTATTTTGCACTGCCCAGGGGGGTGGAACTTGGGTGAAATAGGAAGAAAAAAAACCCCCAAGCTAGGAGAGTGCAGCTGAAACGATGGGCAGAGTGGCATGATGTGCTCTGCTAACCTGAGGACTATTTAAAATGCATGAAATACATAATCATCTCCTTCTCCCTCTATTTTTTTTTTGTGAGGTGGTTTTTTTTTTGTTTGTTTTAATGGATTGTTTGAAAAATGGCTTGATCTTCCTCTGAGAGTGGGTCATAATAAGACCATGGCACATGGAGCATTCATCATTGTAACTGCCAGTGTCATGGTGTCTTTATTGGCTATTAGTTTCTGTCAGTGAAAGAGCCAAGGCAGGGCTACAAAGAGATGAATGAGGGGCAGGGGTCAGAACCAGAGTACTCAGGAATTTGATGAATTAGAAATTTGCTGTAGTTAACAAAAAATTAAGTTGCAACAGCTATAAAATATTCATCTGTTCAGAGGTGGAAAAAAAAACCAACCCAGGAGAATATTTAAATCAAAAGATTTCCTTCTAGCAAGTGTTTTCAGCAGAAATGTGGGCTGCTCTTGAACTTCAGCAGAACAGTTTCTGTAGTTAATAAACAGTGTAGATAGAGATTTAATTGAAGTTGGACAATAGGGTGAAGCAAAGATTGTTAGATCTCCATAATAATTTGCCACTTGCATTCAGAGAAACTCAGCCAGCATAAAAAGAAATGCATCCTGGGTTTTTAATACTGCTAAACTTAAAGTAATAAAGCAAGAAGTTCCATGAAAAGCACTGATGGGTCCCAGCCACCTCAAATCCAAGAGATTTTGGCAATTGCACCCATGGTTCATGCTGCCAGAGGTCAGACTAGATCCAGATCCCATGGATCTAGAGAAGAGTTCCACTGATGGCTTCCCAAGCAAATCCACGTGGTTATAGGATGTGATTCAGCCCCATGGGCAGTGCAGCTCTTCACAGGCTGAAAAACACCCTAAAAACATGACCTAAGCTGCACAGTTATGGTGAGCCTCTGGAGGATGCAAATCTGATGCAAATCCAGCTGCTGCAGGTGGCTGGGGCTCCATCAGTGGTCATGTGGAGAGCCCAGGGCTGGTAGGTGAGAAGATCTTCTGCTGGGGAGGTGTTTGCAATAAACACATCACTACAGCAGCATTGGCACCCTGTGAATGCCATCAGAAATTACCAAGTGCACCAGTGATAAATGTCTATTCTGTGACACCACCTATTAAGCAGGAGGAATCTGTTATCAGAGTAGCATCAATTTTTAGTTTTAAACCTGTCCCCACAACTTCAGAGTGATTCCTGGAAATCATTGTGAAAAAAAAAAAAAAAAAAGTTATAAGCAAGTTATTTTTTTCTTTCAAAGAACATGTGAGGGCTTAATAATGAAATCCAAATGCTCTGTTTCAGGTGCAAAGCTCCCTGGTGCCTCTGCGTGGAGAGAAGGTCAGAAGTTGGCTAGAAAGTTGCTTGGTCCACCCCCCCCAATTCCAAATCTGAGGAGCATGGCTGAAGAACAGAGCACAGCAAATACCTCTGGTACAGTTGCCTCTCTGCCAGACTCCTTGGTTTGGCACACAAGTGGTTTATTAAAACTAGTTGAAACAAAAGGTTTCAAAGCCTTTCTGAGTCTTAATGACTCTTGGAGTCACTCACATGTCAGGTGAACAACCACCCAGAGCCATGACTGGAGCTGCTGGCTCCAGAGTTTGAGGAGACAATGTGTGCACACTGTGTCCTTAAAGAAGACTCATCTGGATCAGAGCAGCATCAGCACCATGTCCTGCACACCCCAGCACCCTGCTGGGTTGGTTGACCAGGCACAGAGCTTCCCTGGGCACCCCCTGGGCCCTCACTGTGCTCCGTGGGCAAGAGGTTTCTGAGACAAAGGGCTGCAGTGCTCCTGTGTATTCAATCCTCTTTATACTGAAAGGCAACAGAGCACACAGAGAATTTGTGCAACTGGCCACTGCCACTTGAAATGCCCCCCTTAGAGATTTACCCTCCTAGAACACTGCAGACCTGACAGCAGACTCAGCAGCCACGTGCAGATAGCCCTCAGAGCTCTAGTAGGAGGCAGGTTGGAGATGCACACGATAGGCACAGGAGTTGGTGCAGTGCTGACACCACTGTTCTTCCTTTCCACAGATCCTGGTGAAGGCTTCACAGCAATGCCAGGGATGGCAAAGAGCTCCAGAGAAAAGGAAAATGAACCTGTGGGGAAGAGCCCTGAACTGAAAAGCTGCATGGTTCACCCCAGCAAGCCTGTTGAAAGGGTCCACAAGGAACCAGCCAAGGATATTCAACAAATCCTCAGGAACCTGCACTTGCAAAGCCAGAGTGATGGTGAACACAGCCATGCCAGCCTCTCCAAAGATACTGTGAAAGGAAGGGTAGAAGTTCTGCAGCAACACTTAGGGATCCAGGCTCCTTGCCCTGGACTTTGGGTCATAGCTCCCTCTGCCTCCACTGGGGGAAAGAAACAATCCTCAGTAAGGACAGATGGAGCCAAGCCCAGCAGCTCAGGAAACTGCAGCAGAGGAAAAACCACATCTCAGAGACAGAGAGGCTCGAGCAGCCCTGTGCAGAAAGGCCCTGAGAAAGAAAACCTGAAGCACCCTTCGAAGAGGAGGGTAAACATCAGCAAACCCCATCCCTACAGCCCAGAAAGTGTTCAGGAATTTATGCTTCGAAAGCAAGAAGAAAGGAAGAAAAAAAGCCTAGAAGAGAAGAAGTCTTTGGTGCAGGCCATGAAGATGAGAAACAAGAGGCTGCAGGAAGTGTATAGGAAACAGAGAGAAGCTGTTGGAAAGAAAATACCTTCTGAGCAGATGTGCAAGGTCCTCAGGGAAAGAGCTCCTCTGGCTGAAAGTCCTTGGAGCAAAGCTGAGCAGGTAAGTGACACAGGAGAGGCAGATGGAGCTCCAGCTCCTGTAGGAGAGGAAACCCCTCATACACATGCTTTGAAATGTCAGAGAGAAAATGTTTTGTCTGGAAAAATAGAGCAATTAACTTCTAATTATATTAAGAATTGCTGGGCTTGTTAGTAAGGCTGACACCATGGATTTCAGGGCCAAAAGCCTGGGAATCTCCCCTGCCTGAGCTAAAAGAACAGGTTTGGGGTTTGGCACAGGCAGTTCTCCAGTGACATGAAGGAATTATGAAGCTGAACAGAAGCCAGACATTGCCCTCACGTTGCTGTTCAGTGCTTACACTCTTGGTCACTTCTGTTTCAGGAGCAAAGCAGTGGTGGGAGCCTGGAGAGGAGTTTCATGGCCTGGGTGGATAGAACCTCCTGTACTCCATTGAGCAGAGACCACAGGGGCAGGTACCCAGACATCAAATCATCCTAGAAAGCCTCTCCCCCAGCACACGCTGCAGATTGCTCATAGCATTCTGCCATCAACTATACAAATAGAGCAAGGGGCTAATTATTCTCCATCTTACCTCAAAATCAGCCTCACCTTGAGCAGTTAGAGAACCCAGGAGCACCTGGGAGTGCCTTATGCTCAGGACACTGCTGCTCTGGCTCTGCAGGTCGAGGCAAACTTAGCAGCCTACTCCTGTGCTTTGTGTTATTAAAGAGTAACTGCTCCTTCCTTGCCAGCCCCAGGCTGGTTCTGCTCATTCCTCAGCAGTTCACACTCCATCCCATCTATCATTTGACAAATGAATGTATAGACAGGGGAATCTGCTCCCTTTGCTCCTGTGAAGCCCTTTAGTGAGGATACTGATCTGTGCAGAAAGCTGATGTTACTTTGTCTTTTTAAGGGGACATTTCTCCTTTTTGGTTAAACAGGAATCAACTTCTAGAAACCCTCCAGTCACCTGAGAAGGGAGAGGCATCAGCTTCACCTGCACCACGGGCATCCAGCTGCTGGCTCCTCAGCCCTCTGAGATGTGAGAACTTGAGGGACTGCTCTCCCCCAGCTCTGCAAGCACCTCCTCTGAGCTTTTTGCTTCCTCAGAGAGCTGGAAATCCTTACCCCAAGGACTCAAGTGCTGATTTTTCTCCATGCAGAAGCAAAGAGGACCGAGTGAAAGCCATCCAGAGTCTGTGTGAGGAGCTTGAAGCAAAGATTGAGGTGGCAACTAAGAGACTGAATGCAGCAAGCTGGGTTAAGGGCTTTGCTGACAGAACATCAACAGAGGCAACTCTGGATCTTTACAACCAGTCTTCTGCTGTCCCAGAGCCTGAAACATCCAAGGATGAGCAAGACAGGACAATGACCATACAAATGCTTCTGGATGCCCCAGATCTTGATAAGCTTCATGTGTCAGCAGATAAGGTCTCTCATGGACAGGAGAGCAGCCTTGTACATGGCACAGCAAGAGAATCAGCCCAGAAGGAGATTCCCACTGCTTTGCCTGCTGGGAGTGCTGCGAGCAGAGACTTACTGTGGATCATGCACAGCTCAGGACAGAGGCATCTCAACGCTGGGGGAGACCCAGACAACATATTTCAAGGTAGATCATGTTGACAAAATGCAGCAGTGAGGCCTTCCCAGGAGTAAAGAGGGAATTATAAGCCTCTGTACTTAGAAACCTGTGGATAAGAAGAGCTCTATGGAAGTTAAGTGCTCAGAGATAAGTGGGCAGAGAACAGATGCCAAAGCTCGGGCCGTTTCATTTCTACAAAGAACATATTTATTAAATGCCCTCATTTGTCTCTTTTAAAAGGTTTTCCTGTGAATAAGGGCCCCGAGGTGGACACGAGTCTGTTGAATGAAAAGCCAATAACCAGCCCAGCCTCCTCCTCTCACCCATCCCTCGCTAGAAGGTAAACAAAGCCGGGTCTGTTATTCTCTGTTAAACGCACCCCCCACTCACACGTCGTTAAAATAAACAGCACCAATTCCCCCGGGGTGAATTCAGCCAGCCAATCGCCGAGGAAGAATTTGACACAAAAGGCACGAAAACAGGGAATCACCGATTTGTGGAGAGCGGGAAGATCAATAGGGAAGGTTCAGCTGGGTTTTTTTTGGAGAGGTTTTTGATAGCCGTGATCCTGAAAGACGTGGTTTGGTGGTGACCTGGCAGCGCAGGGGGAAGCTGATAATCTGAAAGGGGCAGCGCCAGGGATGCTCCGTGTCTCGGCGCGGGGCCGAAGGGGTTAAACGGAGGCCGGGGCGTTACCGGATCTGACCGCACGGCGGCGCCAAAAGCCCCGCGGGAGGGACCCGGGGGATGCAGAGACCCCGCGGGAGGGACCCAGGGGATGCAGGGACCCCGCGGGAGAGGCCCAGGGGATGCAGAGACCCCGCGGGAGGGATCCAGGGGATGCAGAGACCCCGCGGGAGGGACCCGGGGGATGCAGGGACCCCGCGGGAGGGGCCCAGGGGATGCAGAGACCCCGCGGGAGGGGCCCAGGGGATGCAGGGACCCCGCGGGAGGGGCCCAGGGGATGCAGGGACCGCTCGGAGAGCTGCGGGTCACCCCGGAGGGTCATGGAGGGACCTGTTGGTTCAGACACAACCCCTCACTGCAAACCAGAGCAGCTTCCACAGCAGTTTGCTGCTTGGAACTGCATCATCAGCTAAAAAACCACCCCAGAGACAACACCCAGCTCATTCTGCCAGCAAACACTAGAGCTGCTCTTTAAGAAATCTCTCCTTTTTTTAAATAAATGTCTTTATCTCTCATCCAGCTTTGCTCCCACTTCCTGAAGACAACACCCAAGATGTGTTAGTGGGAGCTGTTCTAATCGTTTTAGCAGTTTCTGGGTCATGAAAAACAAAGAAAAGCTTATTAACAAGAAAAAATGAAATAAGATTTCCCTAAGCTGATTGCTGATTAAAAAAAAAATTAAAATCCACATGCTTCTTTTTTTTTTTTTTTGCATAAACCAAGAAAACATCTGTCACCAGTTCAGTGCCTCAGTGTCCCCACGTGTGTTGCAGCTGAGGTGTGATCAATAAACTCCCATTTTCACACCTTCCTTCCTAATCTTTTTTAGTTAAGCTCAGATAGTTACAGATCAAAACCAAGTCAAACCAGTTAGCAGAGATTTTTCTGCAGGACTGTGGGGCTTGGTGCTGACCCTGTTCAGGAATATTGGAGTGTATATGTGCACAGCAAACCTTAGCTGGTGTATCCACAGCAAACCTTAGCTGGTGTATCCATAGCAGATCTTGGGCCACAGCCAGGCTCAGCACAGGTCCCAGAAACACTGGAACAGGGCTCAGAACTTTGTGTTTCTGAAAAGATGTCAGCTATATCTTTGCCAAGGTCTGCCAGAGCTGGATTGTTGTCATCAGGTCCTCCCCATGGCAAGGACTGTACAGTGCAGCCCTCCTAAATCACACTCCCAAACTGCAAGGCTGGTGTTTCCATTTGCTGCCAGCTTGAGGGCTATCCAGTCACCAGAGCAGCTGAAGACAAGTGGTGGTGGCTTTCCTGACACACCAAGGCATGAGAAAGGGGGTTTTGTGCATGGGCAGTGTGGCTTTCAGTGTGTCTTCTGCTTCCATTTAACTAAATAGAATAACTGATAGCTCTGTTCAAAAGAAATAACTGTATTTTAGTTCAAAAGACTGCTCACATGCTTGCAAATGCTCTCAAGTAATTGTTGTCTCCTTGCCACAGTCTGCAGAGAGAACTGGCAGCTCAGAGGAGTCTCTGTGGGTGTGGAGCTCTTTGGGAAGCTCAGAATCAAGAGGGAATTGCCACTCAGAGTCCCAGAGAGAGCCTGAGGACACCGGGCGGCCTCGGGATCCAGCTCCCTGCCCACCATGGCTCTGAGCAGCACTTTGGTAAGGTGGCATTTCCCCAGCTGGCAGTGGGCAGTGCCAACCCCGGGTGGCACTTTTCCTATTGCCAAAGAGTGAGCAGCCCTTGGCTGCAACAGAGCCCTGCTAATGCTTCTGCCCAGGGCTGGAGAAGTGTCTGTGCTCGGGGGGGTTTCAGATGCACTCCAGGTGTCGAAGGTGGAGGATGAATATATCCAAAAAAATGCCCCCTCAGCCTCCGTGGCCAGTTTGAGACACCCCAGTAACAGCCCACGGGGAGCCCTGGCTGGGCAGGCTGGGCTGCACTCAGGCTGGATGCACCAGAGCATCTTCTCCCCCCAGGCTGCTCCTACACACAGCCCTGCTGGAATAACCCCCCACTCGTTCAGCTCTGAGACATCTTCAGCACCCTGCAGCTTCGTCTGGAGGTCTCAAGGAGCCTTGTAATTAATTCTTCATAATTACCACATCAGATGAGTGTGGGATGTTATCCTGCTTGTGCAGCAACAGACAGGGAACATTCACAGGGGTTCGGAGAGGCTGAGGGCAGAGATGTGCTGGAGGATCCTGCAGGGGTGGCCAAGGGGGGGTGGGGGGGTGGGGAGCAGGG
>JAOEGS010007316.1:2976-14153 GCA_025447755.1 Corythornis vintsioides | reverse complement strand
AATTATTATTTTTTTAATGAAACACAGACAGGAACTCTGAAAGCAATGTTGGAAAGGCACTTAAACTGAAGTGAAGGAGTTTGCATTTGATATGATACTTCCTATGATGTATATTATACTTTGATATACTTTCTGGTATATAGGCATAATACTTGACTATCAGTGGATTATTTTTACACTACTTGTGTATTTTCTAGCTGGACCACCTCACAGGATCAAAGAATCATAAAATGGTAGGGGTTGGAAAGGACCTCTGGAGATCACATAGTCCACCCCTCTGCTAAAGCAGGTTTGCCTGCAGCAGGTTGCACAGGACCACATCCAAGTTAGTTTTGACAATTTATAGAGAAAGAGACTACACGGTCTCTCTGGGAAGCACATTCTAGTGCTCTGTCACCCTCAAAGTAAAGAATATTTTCCTCATGTTGGAGAAAACTTCTTGTGTTCCAGTTTGTGTTCACTGCCCCTTGGACTTTTACTGGGCACCATTAAAAAGAGTCTGGTTCCATCTTCTTAACAATGACCTTTTAGATATTTATAAGCATTGATAAGATCCTCTCTCAGTCTTCTCCAGACTGAACAGCCCCAGTCCTCTCATCCTTTCCTTGTAAGAGTGATGTTCCAGGTACCTAATCATCTCTGTAGCCTTCTGTTGGACTCTCTTCAGTAGTTCCTTGGCTCTCTTGAACTGGGTACCCCAAAACTGGGTACAGTACAACAGATGTGGCCTCACAAGGGCAGAATAGTGAGCAGAGCAGAGGGTAAGAAGACCCTTGCTTCACCTGCTGGCCAAACTTTTCTTAATGCATATCAGAACACCATTGGCCTTCTTGGCCACAAGGACACATTGTTGCTTCATGATATCCATTAGGAATCCCAGGTCCTCCACAGAGCTGCTATCCAGCAAGTTTACCCCTAAACTGTACAGGTTCTTGGGGATATTCCTTCCTTGGTGAAGAACCCTTCATTAGGTTCCTATCTACCCAAGTCTCCAGCGTGTCCAATTCATAGAGTTATAGAATCATAGAATGGCTAGGGCTGGAAGGGACCTTCAAAAGTCATCTAGTCTAGCCCCCCTGCAGTGATCAGGGATGCCCTCAACTAGACCAGGCTGTTCAGAGTCTTGTCCAGCCTCACCCTGAATGTCTCCAGAGATGGGGCCTCAACCACCTCCCTGGGGAGCCTATTCCACTGTTCTACCACCCTCAAGGTAAAGAACTTCTAATGTAAACCCATTATCCCTTGTCCTTTCACTACAGACCCTCATAAGCAGTCCCTCTCCAGCCTTTCTCTAGGCCCTCTTCAGGTACTGGAAGGTGGCTATAAGATCACCCCAGAGCCTTCTCTTCTTCAGGCTGAACAACCGCAGCTCCTTCCGCCTATCCTCATAAGAGAGGTGTTTCATCCCTCTGATCATCTTTGTGGCCCTCCTCTGGACGCACTCCATCAGGTCCATGTTTTTCCTGTGTTGAGGGCTCCAGAACTGGATGCAGTACTCCAGGTAAGGTCTCACCAAAGCAGAGTAGAGGGTAAGAATCACTTCTCTCGGTCTGCTGGCCACAGTTCTCTTGATGCAGCCCAGGATGCAATTGGCCTTCTTGGCTGCAATTGCACACTATTGTTGGTGCATGTCTAATTCTCATCCAACAACACCCCAACTCCTTTTCTGCAGAGCTGCTTTCCAGCACCTCATCCCCAGCCTGGATTGATAGTGAGGGTTGTTCCTACCCAGGTGCAGGGCCCTGCACTTAGTCCTGTTGAACCTCATGAGGTTCACCTGGGCCCACCTCTCCAGCTTATCCAGGTCCCTCTGGATGACATCCCATTCCTCCAGCCTTTTGACAGACTACTCAGCTTGGTGTCATCTGCGAACTTGATGATGGTGCTCTCAATCCCACTGTCAATATCATTAATGAAAATATTAAACAGTAGAGGTGCCAGTACAGACCCCTGAGGGACACCACTTGTCACTATTCTCCATCTGGACATCGAGCCATTGACCACCACCCTCTCAATGCAACCGTCCAGCCAGTTCCTTATCTACTGAACAATCCACCCATCAAATCCATGTCTCTCCAACTTGGTGAGTAAGGTGTTGTGGGGGACCCTGTCAAAAGATTTCCAGAAGTCCATCTGTGGACTTCTGTAGATGTGAACTATCTCTGGACGATAGTTCACATCTACAAGTTGTCCCTTGTCCACGGAGGTAGTCACCTTATAAGAGAAAGCCACTACATTTGTCAGGCAGGACCTGCCCTTGATGAAGCCATGTTGGCTGTCTGTAATCACCCTGCTGTCTTCTGTTTGCCTTGTTAGACCCTCTAGAAGAATCTGCTCCATGATCTTCCCAGGCACAGAGGTGAGACTGACAGGCGCCTGGATTGTCTAGTGCTTACTGTATTACTGTCATCCACGAGTCAGTGTATAAATAAAGTTTCGGCCACTTCTCTCGCTCAGAAATGTCAAGAGCCAGCTGCACAGATTTGAGTTCAACAAACTGACTTGACTAACCTTGGCCATCGGTGGCTTCTGCTACCTGTCGTGTTGGACTCCATACGGCTGCTTTCCACTTCCGAGTCATTTCCAGGAGATGGCAGGAACCATCAGTAAAGAGAGCGTAGCGCTTTTCATCATCTAGCAGCTGGTTATACGGCAGGGCTTCTTCTGCACGTGTGTGGGAACACGTGCCTTTGACACAGCACAGTTGTGTCTGAGGCACAACACACTTGTTGTGTCTGAGTCTGGGGTGCATGAACTGTGGAAAATTACTGTCTGGTTTGGGCTAAAACAGGTAAACTTTGTGTGAAAAACAATTTAGCTTGGAGTCGTAAGGATGGCGCCTTCAGGGGCATAATTATATAAATGGCAGCATTTTAGGCAAACCAATCAAGATAAAGATGAGTACGCGTGAACAGGAGTTAACAGCCAATCAACTTAATTGTAAAGCCATGTGATCAAGTGCCTGGGTTTGTTCTGGAGTATAAGTTTGTTGCAGCCTAATAAAGTTGGAATTTAGCTTGCATCAAGCTGTCCCCGTCCCTTCAATTGCAGCACACGTGCCACCTTTTCTTTCTCATCTTCCTCTGTCAGATCAAAGCTCTCACCTTCAGGCCAATTATTGATAATTTCCGGGATTCCGTGGCAGTTAGGGCTACTGATGTGGGCGCACTGTGTGATCAGGGCAATCGACTTGCTCCAGGTGGCATCAGTGGCATGATGTGTAGAGGGAGTCTTTCCTTTGAACATCCATCCCAAAACTGGTAGTCGGGGTGCCAGGAGAAGCTGTGCCTTTGTGTCGACAACTTCTGACGTGGCTTGAATTCCATCATAAGCTGCTAAGATTTCCTTTTCTGTTGGTGTGTAGTTTGGCTCAGAGACTCTTTAGCTTCAACTCCAGAATCCAAGGGGTCTGCCTCGAGGGCTACTGAATGAGCAATTTCCCATTTGATTTGCTCAAAAGCCTGTTGCTGTTCAGGGCCCCAGGGGAAGTGATTCTTCTTTCCTGTTATTAAGTAAGAGAGGGCTCAGAATCTGGCTATAATCTGAACTGTGGATCTTCCAAAAACCTATGGCACCTAGCAACAATTGGGTCTCTTTCTTGCTGGTTGATGGAGACATAGTTGTTAATTTGTTAATCACCTCTGTTGGGATTTGACGGTGTCCAACCTGCCACTTGACACCCAGGAACTGGGTCTCCTTGGAAGAACCTTTGACTTTGCTCTGTTTGATGGCAAAACCAGCTTTCAGGAGAATCTTCACAATCTTCTCCCCCTTCTCATAAACTACTTGTGCTGTGTTCCCCCACACAATGATGTCATCAATATACTGCAGGTGATCGGGAGCCTCACCTCTCTACAGTGTGTCCTGAATTAGTCCATGGCAGATGGTGGGGCTGTGTTTCCACCCCTGCGGCAGATGATTCCAGGTGTACTGCACGCCTCTCCAAGTGAAGGCAAACTGTGGCCTGCACAGTGCTGCTAGGGTAATGGAAAAGAATGTGCTAGCAATGTCAGTGGTGGCATACCATTTGGCTGCTTTGGACTCCAGTTCATACTGGAGCTCCAACATGTTGGGTACAGCATCACTCAATGCTGGAGTCATCTCATTCAAGCCACGGTAGTCAACAGTCACTCTCCATTCCCCGTCAGACTTATGCACTGGTCAAATGGGGCTGTTGAAAGGTGAGTGGGTTTTGCTGACCACCCCTTAGCTCTCCAGCTCACGAATCATCTTACGGATGGGAATCACAGCATCTCTGTTTGTGCAATATTGCCAGCGATTAATAGTCTTAGTAGCAGTTGGCACCTGCTGTCCTTCAACTTTCAACCATCCCACAACAGAGGGCTTTTCTGAGAGACCAGGCAATGTATTCAGTAACTTTAATCCATCTGTCTCCACAGCGGCTATTCCCAATGCCCATTTATGTCCTTTTGGGTCCTTGAAGTACCCATTTCTTAGATAGTCAATGCTCAGAATACATGGGGCATCTGGGCCAGTCACAATAGGATGTCTCTGCCACCCTCTCCCGGTCAAACTCACTTCATCCTCCATCACAGTCAACTCTCAGGAGCCTCCTGTCTCTCCAGCAATAGAAATAACTTTGGAGCCTATATGTCCTGAGGGCATTAATGTACATTGGGCTCCAGTGTCAACTAAAGTCTCATACCATTGTGGTTCAGATGTGCCAGGCCATCGAATCCACATACACCAATATATTCAATTGTCCCTTTCCTCTTCCTGGACAGAGGAAGGGTCCCCCTAATCCTGATTTTTGTCAATAGCACTTTCTCTGGGTGTACATACGGGAGGTGCTTTCCAGTGAGTGAAAGCGGTCATGACTTTGGCTGTTATGCAGCGATCTTCGCCTGCGGGACACTGGCACGGCACTCACTTTCTGTGGCTTGTTTCCTGATTTCAGTTCTTGCACTCGAGCTGCCAGGATACAAGTGGGTTTTCTATCCCACTGTCGCATATCTTCCCCGTGATCAAGAAGGTAATACCACAGGTCAGTCCGTGATGTGTACTCACTCTCTCTTGCTGAGGAGCATTGGATACTAATATCACGGTCTCTGGTTCGTACCGGTGCAACAGCATGAGTGTCCAGTGCAGTACGGAGTTCCTTCATGTCATTAGCCACCTCATTTTTAAACCTTTTAAACTCCTCCATCTCTACAGAAGCTATCCAGCACTGGAAAACAAAATAAGCAATCTCCTCATAGTCTCTCACTCTTTTAATCTTGTTCCTCACTGACTCATGTTTGTTACTGTCCTGGTGTAGAGACATATACTGAAGGTATTTCTCAGGTGCCAATTTTGACACCTTTTTCCACATCCGATCCATGCATTGAACATCATCGGGGTCTCCAAAGTCTGTCTCGTCACCTGAAAAAATGTTGTCTAGAATAGCAAGTTCTCTCAGTCTCCGGACTCCCTCTTCCATGGTGGACCAGGGACGTTGTTGTTGCTGTAAGTCCTCTCCACTGTTATATTTTGCTCTGACACTCATCAACAGTCATCTCCAAAGACTGAGAGGGTCTTGGACTCTTGAAAGTTCCCGGTCAATTCTGGAGTCGACAGGCCTCCCAGGCTCCTGGCCTCTTGGCCATCGAGGAGAGTGTGGTCGGCACAGGTGTCCCAAATCCGGAGTAACCAGGAGATCATTGACTCATGTGTATGTTGGGTGAGGTCTTTCTTTAAATTTCACAGAGCATTGAATGACAGAGACTTGGTGACTATGACATCCTCAGGCTCAGACCGGGAGCATTCTATACAAATATCTCTCTCTGTCCCTATACATATATATAATATATATAATATATAATATTATATATATGTATAATAAATTCTTGTCTCCTTATAAGCCCCTGGACTTGCATTTTATAAAATTTAAGATTATACCTGTCCAAACTAGGACAGAAGTGAACACAAGGTTGGATGTAACAGCAGCAGAATGGAGAAGAGAAAGCTGAATGTGAGTTTATAAAATAGGAAGTATGAGAAGAGGGTCAGATTAGAGAAGAGTTTATCTTAAGTACCACATCTTTGAAAAACAACACTTTGAAGTGTTTTCTCTAAACCTTTCAAAGGGATAGAGACTGAAAAAATAAGCAACAGAATAAGTACTGGGAGGATAAGCCAGCTGGAAGATAAGTCTCTCTTTGTAGCAAGTGTGTGTGAGCCTTTTAATATCTAGCTGATGAGATAGGAGGCACAATTGAATTGTTAAACGTCCAGCATATACCACTGTCCAAACACCTCATCTGTGTTCTGCTAATGTGAAATTATGGCTGTTCTGCTCTATACATACAGAATTATTAATATTTGAGACCAGTTATTAATAAAATGCCAAGTGCTTTTTAAATTGTGTGAATAGGGATCAGTTTATAGTTTGTCAGTTTATCAGTTTACTGCCCGATTATGTAGGGATGAGGTCAGGAGGGCCAAGGCATTGTTGAAGAATAACTTGGCAAGGGATGTCAAGAATAACAAGAAGGGATTCTACAGGTATATCAATGAAAAAAAGGAAGATCAGAGAAAACATACGCCCCCTGAAGAGCAAATGTAAGCTAGTAATAATGGGTGAGGAGAAGGCTGAGATTCTCAGCAATTTTTTTTCCTCAGTCTTCACTGACAAGGTCTCTCCCAACACTCCCCAAGTCAAACTACAAGGTGTGGACCAGGGTGGTGAAATCCCCCCTCACTGTATGTGAATTACAGGTTCATGACCACCTGAGGAACTTAAACATACATAAGTCCATGGGACTTCATGAGATTCATCCCAGAGTCCTGAAAGAATTGGCAGATGTAGTCGTCAAGCCACTTGCCATGATATTTGAAAAGTCTTGGCACTCAGGGGAAGTCCCAGGGGACTGGAAGAAGGGACATGTTATACCCATTTTTAAAAAGGGTAGAAAGGATGACCCTGAAAACTATCACCCTGTCAGCCTCACCTGTGTGCCTGGGAAGATCATGGAGCAGATTCTCCTAGAGGATCTAACAGGACAAATAGAACACAGTGGGCTGATGATGGACAGCCAGCATGGCCTCATCAGGGGCAGGTCCTGCCTGACAAATCTAGTGGCTTTCTATGATAAGGTGACTACATCCATAGACAAGGGACAACCTGTTGCTGTGATCTATCTGGACTTCTGCAAGGCTTTTGACATGGTCCCCCACAACATCCTATTCTCCAAGTTGGGGAGACATGGATTGGATGGGTGGACTGAATAGTGGATAAGGAATTGGATGGATGGTTGCATCCAGAGGGTGGTGGTCAATAGCTCCAAGACCAGATGGAGAACAGTGACAAGTGACATCCCTCAGAGGTCCAACTAGAACCTCTACTGTTTAATATCTTAATTAATGATATTGACAGTGGGATTGAGAGCACTATCATCAAGTTCGCAGATGACACCAAGCTGAGTAGTGCTGTCGAAAGGCTGGAGGGACGGGATGTCATCCAGAGGGACCTGGATAGGCTGGAGAGGTGGGCCCAGGTGAACCTCATGAGGTTTAACAAGACTAAATGCAGAGTCCTGCACCTGGGTAGGAACAATCCTCACTATCAATACAGGCTGGGGGATGAGGTGCTGGAAAGCAGCTCTGTAGAAAGGGACTTGGGGGTGTTATACACTATCCCTGTATATATAGTGATAGTGTAGTTTATCAGTATATTATACACTCTATATATTACTCTCTCATGCAAACTGTCCTTTGGAATCTGCCATCATCGTTCTTGTCTTCAATTTTATTGAGATATTCTGTGCCACCTGTAATTGTAGTAAATATATTTAATGAGTTTGTTCTCATTTTTTTTTCTGAAAAAAATATGTTTGATTTTTTAAGAAATCTGTGTTAAATTTTCTGACTATTCTTTAACACACAACCTTCTTCAGCTGCTGCTAAAGATTGCCTGGACATTAAAAAATAATTTATTTGAAACTATCTTAAAGATCTGATTTATAAGATGAGCCTGATGTTAGTAAGAAGTGATCATAGACTGACAGAATCATAGAATCATAGAATGTTAGGGGTTGGAAGGGACCTCAAAAAATCATCTAGTCCAACCCCCCCTGCCAGAGGAGGATCACCTAGACTAAGTCACACAGGAATGTGTTCAAGCAGGTTTTGAATGTCTCCAGAGAAGGAGACTCCACAACCTCTCTGGGCAGCCCATTCCAGTCCTCTGTAACCCTCACTGAGAAAAAGTTTTTCCTTGTGTTTACCCTAAACCGTTCTAACTTCCTCCCATTGCATCTTGTCCTAATACTGGATGACACTGAGAGAGTCTGACTCCATTCTCCTTTCACTCATCCTTAACATATTTATAGACATTGATGAGGTCATAGACACTGATGAGGTCAATAAATGATATATCAAGTCTATGTGTAGATGAAGAATGAAAACTTTCAATATGTTATTTTTCTGTTTGTGTGTTTCAAATAGTGCTGTGACAACTTTGTGGAGGTGGGAAAGCTTGAGCAAACTGTGAAAGATAATCGGATATATTTATTGTGAACATGTTGCAACAATGCCAACAATCAGGAAAGCATAAGAGGAAAGCTTAATATAGGGTTTGGTGGGGATAATAAGTTTTTTGATCTTTGAAAAAATAGAACAGATTATCAAAGGAAAAAGGAGTTGAAGCTTATGGTATAGAAAAAAGTTCATAGTAAAAGATATGCTTGCCAATTTTCTGTGGCTAAAATGGAACAAACTGTTTTGTCAGAGTCATTTTATTATTTTCTGACTTACGCTGTCTCCATTTTGAAAACAGCAGAGTGAACAGTTTGTCTCTGTAATCTGATAGACTAATTTACAGTGTTTCGCTAGTTACTTAGATTAGTTACTTGGACTACAGTTATTGCAGAATGGTATTTTAAAAATCCGTAGTTTACTGTAGGTTCACCAGAGTCAGAATTTAATTTAAAAAAAATGTTCTTTACAGCAACCCTTGATGGGAATATTTGTATATATTCAATTTTATTATTATTCCTTCCATTAAAGCTGTTCTAGCTTTTTATTCTAATTGCTAAGTCTCCCTTATTCCCCTTCTCTTCCCTTTTTTGGGAGGGGGATTAACAGAGAGTTATAGATCTAAGGGTCTAACCTGACCCTAAACCATGACACAGGGACATGTGAGTGACATCTTCTGACTTGATTAGGAGTAATAGATGTTTGTGATTTCAGTGCATCATAGGTTTTGGTTTAGTACCACTATGATATTGTTAGAGATGGAAAGAAAACTCCCAGTAATAACCACAACCAAGATGTTGCTAATATTATGTAATTGGTTGCATGTTCATGTTTAATTAATAATTTTGATGTAGCGGGTCAAGTATTTTAATGAGTTACAACAAGCAGTCCCTAAAAACCAGTATCCAAAGATAAAGGTTCAATTTAATTAATGTCATGAGTGTCTCTTTGAAAAAGCTTTATGAGGATGTGAATATAGCAAAGACAGTGAAATTTATTTTCACTACAAATTATGCTGATTTTTGGAAAAACTTATCTTGCTGTTGATTTACTTGATTTTATTTTACTTTTTTGGTGATATTTATTTTGTTGGGTTTTTATTTATCTCTTTAATCTTAGTGAGAATATATCACATAAATATTTCAAACCCTTTTCAGAATGAGGAGCATTACATAAATATGTGATTGTTGTAAAAAAAAGCTCCAAAATCTGGTGTCTGGTGTAGACAATTACTTTTAGATATATCTTTTACTTAACCATTCATTTACAGTATAACCTGTCTCTATATATAGGTTTTTGTATAGCAAGGGCAATGTGAAGAATTCTCCCCATAGGAAGTGAATAAACATGTAAATCCTAGTGTATCTGTAGTTGCATTAAACTATATTATTTACGCAGTTACTAACATATTTTAGACTGTAGTATCAAATATATTCTTTTTTTTTTTTTCCCCTTTTGTTTGCTGGTTCCTGTACTCATTTCTCCAAACCATTTGGTTTTTAGTTGACACTGCCACAAAGGAGTCAAAAGTGCTCACCCAGATACAGTAGTTTGTTTGGTTTTTTTAGTTTTGCAAAAGCCAAAAAAAAAAGAAAACTTTTGTAAAGTTGTATCTGAGATTAGATTTTGTTGGGAACACAATTCCTTCAGTGAAAAAATAATTAAAAAAAATAAACATATCTGGACTTTATATGTTCATCTAACCTAACTTTTGAGATCTTCACTAAAGATGTACAAGGTTGTCTTGGGTATTGTTCTGTGGACAAGAGTAATGGACCTGTCAGAGAGCCCATGGAAACTATCATAGCCCTCTATATTTTCTCTATGGATTTGTTAATCAGACAGGAAAGGTGTATCTCAGCTTTTTTCTACAAAATATTTTTAATCTCTTATTTATATTTCAATATATTTGAGTTGAAATGTGTCACTGTTGGCAAGAATCTATTCTCTCAATCCTTGAGTCTATCTGCTGTAAGATAAATGCAGTCTGTACTTTTCCTTACCTTGATATTACTGCATTTACAAGGTTTCCATGCATCATTAAAGTTCTGTTGAAATTTTGAGCTGTTATACAAGGTCAAACATTTGTGGTTTTTACTCTTTTAGCATTTAAAGGCTTTGTCATACTTTTAAGCCCTCAATTGCAGATTTTTTTTCAGGTGTTTGCTCAGTTTTGTTTATATTATTGACAATATTTGGATTTCTATCTTGTTTTTTACATTGTAGATGTTAGTGATGAGAAAAAGAGAAAGAAGATACATTTGATAATAGTCGTCACGTTCAACAATATTCTTGTCCTGAGAACATTAATAACTGTTGAGTTTTCATAAGACAGAAAGGTATTACAACATATAAGTTTACTCTGACACCTTGGTCTATCAAACAAAGATCTACCTACAGTCTATGCTTTGAAATTTAGTCCTACTATTGACAGAGAATTAATTTGAAGTCCTTTTCTATCACAGTTCTCAGAATAAATATTCTACAAAGAATTTAATGGTTCTAAATCCAGCTTGTTGTTCTTCAAGATTTATATATATTGTATTAGAATAGTATGATTTTGAAATCAATGAGAAATTTCAGGATTCATCCATATTTCAAACTATCACCATGTAACTGTTTTTATGTTCATAGATTCATAGATTCATAGATTCATAGATTCATAGATATTAGGGGTTGGAAGGGACCTAGAAGATCATCTA
>JAOEGS010007315.1:18545-29585 GCA_025447755.1 Corythornis vintsioides | reverse complement strand
GTCCCTGCTCCCTGCAGGGGGCTGCACTAGATGCCCTTTGGAGGCCCCTTCCAGCCATAAACATTCTCTGATTCTAAGTAGAAGAAGAGACCCAGGAGCCTGGTACAGGTGGATGCACCAGTCAGTCTGCTGTTTTGGTGGCAAGTGACTTGCACGCTGCACCTCAAATGCTGAACAATGCACTGCAGTCCTGGCTCAAGCTCCTGTAAATGGTGTTTTAAAGGGGCTTTCAGGTGGGAAGGAAAGAATCTCAAACATGAATGCATTGCTCTGGCCAGCAATGTCATGATGTCTGAAGATGTTAGTGACTTCTCCAAAGATGAGCAGCTGAGAAGCTGAAATGAGGCATTCCATTCATGGCTACTCTGCTGGCTGGCAGGGTGAGAAACATCACCTGCAGCACAGCTTAGGATCAGGGTTTCTGAACTGGGAATTTACAAGCCATCTTGGCTGTCAATTTAAAACTAAACTAAATGAAGTTGCAAATAAGAAACGATTGTTAAATCTTTGAGGGATTTATGTTTTCTTTTGTTTTGCTGTTGCTTGGATGGTTTTTTTGGGTGTTGTTTGCATTTTATTGTGTCTTTTTTTGTTTGTTTGGTTTTGGTTTTCTGGTATTAAACAAGAAAGCAACTACAAGAGCCAATTTCTTCTTATTCTACTTCTTAAAAACTATCCCTGCTTGCTCTGGCAATGTTCTTGTTACCTGAAAGCCCAGCTTGAACAAGACTTCACACAGAAGATGGTTACAAAAGCAACTCCAAAGGTGGGAGTATCCTTTGGGCTGCAGATACAGAAGGTAATGCTGACACCTTCCTTGCATCTGGCTCATATGTCAGTGATCAGGGAAGCCTGGGACAGTGTTTCTTATTAGGTTTCTGTAAGATGATGCCCACTTAGATAAGCAAACCACCTTTTTTTTTTTTTTAACATTAGTTGTGAGAAAGGGAGTGGGGGGAGGACATGGCTGAGGGGTTTCTGTCCTCTTTTTTTTTTTTTTTTTTAAGGTGAGAGGCTGAGAAGGGAAGACTGTGATGGCTACAGGGGACATAGCAACCAAGAGTGGTCAAAGGCACTTTTGTCAGCAATAGTTCTGCCATCTGTACTACCTTTGAATGAGTCTCTGACGAGATCTATTACTGATAAAATTCAGCCTTCTTATGTCTTGAAAAGGAAGATCAGAGAATGAGGGAGATGATGCTGGAGGCAAGGATGGAGATCAGATGGAGATGTGTTGATGTTGTAAGAAAAGGGAAGGCAGAGTCATGGGCTGCTGAAAATTTACCCAGCAAGAACACCCAGGATATGAACAGTTTAATAAGGAGAGTGACCATCCAAGACAGAGGAAAATATCATCCATCCAAGACAGAGGACGATATCATCCATCCAGTGGATTAGACTGATCTTGAAATGCAGACCAAAAAAAAAACCAAACCAACCCCAAAACAACACCCCCCCCACCCCAAAAAAACCCAACCCCAAGCAAGCAACAAACCACAAAAAACCACAACCAGAAAAACCACCAACCAACCATACCCCCCAAAAAAGGGCGTGGTTTTGGAGGAGGAAAGCCATGATGCACACAAAGAAGACATGTAATTCTCATCAAAGGTCCAAAGTTATGTAGAATTTGTTAAGAGAAAAAGGTTAACCATGAAGATTACCAGAGAAACTAAAAAAAAACCCCAACCCCCCCAGGCAGAAGGTGGAGAGCTTTTGAAGAATGTAGCAGTGGCTATTCAACAAAGAGAAGCTCCATTTTGCAAAAGGTAGTGATGAATCAAGCCAAGACTTGAAAAGGATATTAAAAATAAACCATGAAGGATCCTACAGCCATACAAGTAGAGGGGCGACAAAAGAAGTTAAGGTTTCACTTGGATATAAAATTAGGAATGTGCTAATGAAATCTGTTTACCATGTGAAGTTAAAATTACTGATGGTCTGAAGTAGAATGAGAATGTCATGCAGAAAACATTAGATGATGGTAAAAACTAAAGAACTAGAAATGCAATGGAGTTTAGAAGAATGAGGCCTGAAGGAAAGAAAGAAAGAAAGAAAGAAAGAAAGAAAGAAAGAAAGAAAGAAAGAAAGAGATTGGTTTTCTGTGTAGTACAGTTATAAAAGAAAGAGCAAGGGTGTTCAAAATTTGTTAGAGGACTATATTCCTTTTCATTTAGAAAATATGAATACTACTGTAGAAAACACTTGCAATGCCTTTTTTGCACAGTGTCTGAAACTCAGACTGCTCAGAAGCATGAAATCAAGTGGAACAGTCACCAAAATGGGCTAAGAGAACAACTAGAGAGTCTCTAACATGAAAGAAGCCCACATGACTGCAATGAAATAGCAGTGGGGATTACTGTTGTTGCACATTATGCTCTGCAAACTTGTACAGTGTGTATGCACACCATGCACTATAGTCACTGGTGGAAAGGAGAACCAAGGCAAGGCTGAAACAGGAAGCAGACAAATAAATTAATTATAAGAAACTTTGATTATTTGTAATCAGTATGCCATTGTTTGTAAGCAGTGATAATTTTTAACACTTATGCCATGGATAGGCTAAGGATGGAATTACAAATCTAACTGTCTGAAGAGGGACAAACTCTCCAACAGGAGTAATGAGGACAGAAATCAGAACTAGTTCTGTGATGGGGCTTGAACATCTGACAGAATAGTATTGCATGATATAATACCCTGCAGGAACTGGGAACTGCATTTATTAGCCCTTATAGTCTTCTGTTTCTAGGAAGGAAGATAAAAAAAGAGCTAGAGGAAAGCAAAATGTTCAAAGCACAACAGAGAACTGTTCAGGAAATGGTAATGCTGGTGATTTTTCAAAGTGAGGGTCACCTCTGGAGTCCAAACTGAAGTGCATGTCTATAGAATGAAGATAAATGTGTGCTTGGGAACTAGCAGTGTGTAGGGTGATAGTGGATTTCCCTGGTCTTTCTTTTCCCTTTTCCTTGCCACTTGACTACAAGAAGGCTTTCAGCTTCATATTTGGTAGCTTCTTATCTCTAGAGAACAGCAAATGTTGCATCTTACAACGTCTCTTCAAGAAGAAGAACTTTGAGGCTAATGCCTCAAAATGGTAATTCTCCTAAATTCCAAACACTTTCATATTTGACCCTGCTTACTTGCTAGCCTGTTGTCTCATTCACATCAGCATGAGTAATCACTCTTCTTCATTGTGCATACAGGTGTTCAGCTGCAAATTAAATTTGCAACCTGTTCTATTTAGCCCAGAGAAATGAAAAATACCATGTGATTTTAGGTGAGCAGCTAAATATAGTAGATGGTGAATGAGCTGAGGGCACTTGAACACTTTGTGAGGAGCTACAGTATCAAAGCCCTCCCATTTGTCTTGGTCTACTCAAACAGAGCAAAAATCTAAGGTCATCAGACACGTAATTTGTAGTGAACTGATTAAGGCAGCCAAGACATTTGCCTTTTTGCTTGTGGTTATTTAGCCTATCTACCTCACCATGCTGATCACGTCCAAATCAGTCTGGATTGTTTTTTTGTCAGAAGCAAGCTGGGGATGACAACCTTCCCTTTGGCAACACACAGAAAGCAATTTGAGTTTCTGAAACAGCTTCCTTGAGATGCTCTGGTGGATGGTATTAGGAAGGCAAAAGTGCTGTTGCTGCCCTTCAGTTTTATTGCATTTACCTGTGGAAGTAGATTGAGTTTGAGAGATGATGCAGTGAGTTTTGAGGTGATCCTGGATTTTATGGAATTACCCTGATGAATTTCATACTCGATTTTCATGTGCCCTCTAGAGAAAAGTTTGTCACCTGTTGTTTTTGATACTACTGCTGCCATGGCCTGGTCACGTCCCAGAAACACCCTATGCTACCTGCTTGCCCTGAGTTTGGTTGACTCCCCATTGCCACTGGTCTAAGGAGCTCTGTGCTGGAAGGACATTCAACAGCCTCATAGTGTCAGCACATCAACTGTCAGTGTAAGTGCTCAGCAGTCTCTGTGACAAAGGACAGCTTGACAGAGAAGGAAGAAGATTTCTTTTTTTTTAGGTTTTTAATGAGCCACTGCCCACATCATGAAAGCCAGCAGGGTAGCAAAATCTAAGATAGTGTCTGAAATTTTAAAGGTGGATAAGAGTGGCATGGGAAACATCAGCCAAAATCTCAGTTATTGGAACATGAACATTTTCATGGGCTACTTCACTTGACTGCTCCCAGTGATTCAGATGGTCATGGTTGACCTGAAAGAGGAAAGGTGACCCTATTAAGAAATGGGGAGAGTGTATGTGTAGGAGTTTTCATGCATAGAAATTCTCCCTGGGTGAGGGCTTAGGTGCCTAGAAAAGAGGGTTGTATCCTGGAGACAGTGGGAGAGGCAGCATGGTTTGATGAAACTTTTTATGTGACAGGCAGGTTTCAAGTGTGGGTGCTGGGCAGCTGGTGGGGGGATCCATGCTGACCAGGACACGGGGGGACAATGAGGAGCTGGTGGAGTTCAAGAGGTTTGTGTTTTGCTGCATGCTGAGTATCATCTCTGTGCTATACACAGTGGTGATCTTGATTGAGGCTGTTATGTTGTCTCTCCTTCCTGTAATTCCCTATCATGAGAAGTCACCAAGTTCTCTGGATTTTACTTCAGTAACTGAAAAGTCTGTTACAGTTATGGGATCACTTTATTTTTGGTTCTTCTCTGAAAACTGTTCCAAAGACCGATCACCTCTCTTAGAACTGTAAACTCTTATCCTTTTATTACAAAAATACCTCTTTCCTCCTTTATCACATTCCTGCTGACTGCCTAGGGTGCTGTTTTGATGCTGGCCTGAAATGTTGTTCCAGTACTTGAAATCATCTAGAACAACTGCAAGATTTGCCTCCTCATAAATAACTGGGTTGTTAGTGTAATTTCTTACTTCTGTCACTTGAAACATGAACTCTTCAGTGTGTTCATAAAAACACTGATGTCAAATTTAGGTATGCTGGATTACGTGGGACTCTTCACAATTCATTTCAACCTGTCCCTCTCTGTTATCCCAAGGAACAGAAGGGTGAGGAAGACCTGAGATAACTTGGGACAATACCAAAGACAATGCAAAATCTTTATATATGAAGATTTACTAAGATTAGTAAATTTTTTGTATATTAAGATTTTACTTGGCTTCTGCTGACTTCGTTCCTGCTCCTCAGACTTAATTCTGCCTATCTGAATTAGGTGAATAAGGGTTAAAACCTGCTTCTGCTCTGGAGCCACTGTTTGGGGCATCCCAGGTGTGCTGGATCTCATTTATATTTGTACCAGTCCTGGCCACAATTTTGTCATGGTCCAGTGAAAACCTCTAGATGTTACGTGCCAGACCCAACTGCTGGCGTGTGCTAATCACACAGCATGTTTCCATCCTTGAGATGGAGGCTATGTGGAAATGAAGGAAACATCCCATAATGTGTTCTCTGGTGTAAATGTAAAATATTTCCATTTAGAATATGTAAGCTTGCAATTGAAATGAAACCTTAATTTAGAAAAACATGAGTTTCCAAGTTGCCCGTTGGCAAAGGCTGGATAAAAATGGTTGCAAAAGTGGCATCACTTTCCATTTTGCTGTGGGTCATATGTATGTGCTGGAACTCTGCTTCCAGGAGGCCCCACACCCACCATCCTTGCTTATTTTGGGATGTGGTGAGAGAAGGATGGAGACTGGAGAGATCCCACTGAACACACGGGGTTCTCCCCTCCTTTTGGTTGGCAGCTGACAATGCATTCCCACAATAATTTTTTTAATTATAAACTTTTAGCCTCAGGAATGAGCCAGGCTTCAGTGAAGTTTCAGTTTCTTCTCTAATTATGTCTGTCTTTCTTCAAACAGGTGCTAGATACCCTCCCTTTCATGCATCTAGACTGTGCCTCATCAGCATGTAAGACACAGTCCAGTGCTATGCTGCCTTTTCAACATGGTAATGGGACTGGGGACATTTCTGGGAGTCTAGGGGAGGGTTTCTGTACTTGCCTTTGTATGAAACAGTACATTCTTCTCAGATTAAACATTTGCTGGGGAAAAGTTGTGTTAATGTTGTATGGATCAGTGTGCCTGCTTTGTTCAGCAAACTGCAGTCTGGATGGGGCTGGAAAGTGTCACCTCTTGATGAGAAATGGGATCCACACAACCTTGTCCAAGCCCTTGGATAAGTGTGACCTGACCACAGCTTCTTCACACTTTTTCAGAGCTTTGATTTGACTTTTGCTGTTGGCTTTACTGCAGTTCAAGAATTCCTCTGTCATGTCAATCTAATTAGGCAGAAACGTAGAATTTCTGTAACCCAATAGTCCAATGAGTGCCATATAATTGAGTGATCTTTAGAAAGCTTTAGATGGAAAGGAGAAACCCTCTGAATGGCTGTCACATTTGCAATCTGGATTTCAGACCACATGAAAAAGAAATTTGGGAAAAAAAATCTGGACTCTGCACATTTAATTTCTTCCTTTTGATAGAAAATTTGCAGGTACCAACCAGCCTTTTACATAGACAATAGCAACATTATTGATATACACTGAGGCTGGAGCATTATCTATGCTATTGCTTTTTTTTTTTTTCATAAAACCTAGTATTTTTGAGGATTAGCAGCTCATAAATGATCAAAATTGTACATTGAAGTATTACATCTGCATACATATAGAAACAGCAGCTGATTGACTACTGTCCTTTCCTAAACAATGGAACTGCTTCATAGAATAAAGAAGGAAAATTAAATCTGCTGTCTAGCAAAATAGGGGTTTTTGTTAAAATTACAAGAGAGAAAATTAGTGATCCAGAAGATTGTCTCATTTCTGAACATACAAATAGTTCTGGCAGTTTAGTAAGTGATGCAATGTTTTTTCTTTCAATAAACTATTTTTAATTGGTTGGTAGACCATAGCTGTAGTTCATGTGAGCTACAGGGAAAATCAGAACAGCTGCAGCATCTCTCCAGTACTAGGGCTTTTAATTTTGCCTGCTGCTCTGCAAAGCACTAAGCTCACGAGTGTTTCTTGCTGTGCAACACAGGCAGGAGAAGGGATGTGACAATTTTCAGATCACCACAGCTAATTCCGTGTGCTTCATTTTTTATTTTTTTTTAATTTAAATTGAGTGCTTAATTTTTGCAACCCTGTCTGCTGAAACCCACAGATGCCATGCCCATCAAGGTGCTGTGGGCCAGAACTAGAGGGTGATGTGTATATCCAAATGGTATCTGAGCAGTGGCCTGCTCAGACACAGCACCAAACACAGACCCATTGCTCTGCTTCATAGCTTAAGATGTTTCTAAATTGGAAAGCTGGAAGACCTATCCCAGGCAACCTCTAAACAAGGTACTCTAGCACCAAAGAGAAGAGACTTAATTTTTTAATCAGAAAATGTAACTGTTCTTCAGGAAATATTTTAATATAGTATACCAATTCTTTTGGAAAATCAGTGAATATTTTCTTCCAGAATCTTCCACCCACCCAGAGATATCCTTATCTCTGTGGTGTCAGCATCAGCTAGTGCTCCCAGTTCTCCCTTGCTAATCATGTCTCCTTCATGCTGGTCACTCCTTGTCATTCAAGGGACCACTTTTGACCCGGCAGTTCCTCATGCTTCAGCTCCTATGGCACAGTCACAGCTCTGTACCCCAGTTGTGCTGAGACTCTGCCCTCTCTGCTGGCCTTTCTCCACTGCTTTATTCTTGTGCAGAGTGGTAAGTTGTTTTTTTTTCTTGTGGAAAAGAGCAGAGCCTGTGTGTGGGCTGCTGAGTATGTGATGGTGGAGCAGCTGGCAGGTGGTAACTTGTTTTCCTGCAAGAAAAAAACTCCTCCTGAGCCTTCCCTGCTTACCCAGCTGCAACTAGGCTGGGGCTTGTCTGTGGAAACAGGGCAGGCATCAGAGGTTTGAGAGCTGGAGGATGTCAGGGGAGATAGGTAGGGTGGGCAAGGATGAATCTGGGCTGTGGTCAGGCATCTGGAGCGTGTAGGCATTTGTGGGAGAGATAAAAATGGGAGTTGAGACAGTGTATGTTGGTTTGGAGAAACCTGCATAGAGAGACTGTAGAGGAACAAAGGGCAGGGAAACTCATTGTTCTTCAAAATTATTTCCAGCCCTGCATCTGGCTGACCCTGCTCCTCCAGCTCCTCCTCTGGGTTTGGAAGGAGGCACAAGGAGCACCCTGACTGCCTCCCACTCTCTTGCACCCATCCCTGCAGGCTGCCACCACTGCCTGGTCACTTCTGCTAGACAAGAGGAGAGCTGCAGAAGTCTTCACCACCATTGGTCTGCCTGTGCTGCCTGTTTCCCATTCAAATGTGGGGAAGAGCCAGACCCTTCAGGTTCTCCTAGGGATGGTCAGGTATTTATACCCTCTCTGGGGCTGTCTGTTACAGCGGGAGTTTCCCAGGGCAGAAGACATATCTCCACTCCCCCCTGGTCTGCTTGGGGGAATAAGGTTCCAACTTTGAGGTCTTTATCAGAATATAATGGGTTTTTTTACTGTTAGGAGTGTCTGGGAAATTGTAGTGGTCATTATAATCAGCAGGAATTTGATATTCTAAGCACTTCTTTGGATTGACCCTGAGTTGTGGGACACCCAGCTAGGGAGTAGGGAAGTTAAACATCTGAGCCTGAGCAGTCACCCTAGCCATTAATTCACACCTCAGCTAAAACTCTCACCTCACACGTTTTCCTGTAGCACAGAAGACCAGAATGTTTTAGCTATTAAGTGATTTAAACTGCAGGTTCCAGTTTGTCCAAATCTTTCAGAGATGATGAGTCTGGCAAAATTTACTTCTGATCTTTCATCAGTCTGATAAATTACCTTTGCAAGGAAGGCCAGCCCCACAGTCAGATGCTCAAGAGGACACAGCATTAAATTGTTTATTCTATTTACTGCCCCGCTGACTAATGGCAGAGGAGACACATGGTGGTGATCTCTGCTTTGGCTTCCCCAGTTGTACAATGTCCTACTAGTTCTTTTAGATTACAGGAGATTAGTTTCTTGATGTTGCTACTTGAGGATCTTGTGGGTTTGGTTTGCTCTAGGTTTTTAACTCTTCTAGAAGGCTCCAGTGAGTTTCCACCTACAAGAGCCAGGATTTCCTCAGCAGCCCTCCTCTCAGGAAAGACAATAGGCTTGCTTGGCAGTGTCTAATGTTTATCAGGTATTCTAAGTTTATTAAATGAAATGGAATGGGGCTTTTAAGCAGTATTATTAGCAAGATTAATATAATTTAAAAGAGTAGGAGAGTGCTTCATTTCCTACCTCTAGCAATGAACTGAAAATAAAATGTAAATGTCAAGTGGTAATGTAGCAGTGTGCTTAGCAACCAGATGATCAAATGTTATGAAAATGCCAAGAGCAGTAAGTCAGAGCTGCGTGCTTATGTGTTTGTGTATGTGTAAATAATCTTCCTTCCCTTCCTAAGACCTAAATATTGGCAAAGGTTATTTTCTTTTCCACTTCTCCATGAGTGATAATTAACTTAACAAGAATACAAGATAACAGAGAGCCAATATAACATTAATAGGAAGGAAGACCTAAAATGTCCAGATACAATAATATATTGTAATAAATGTAATAAATGATTAGCATGGCAATCAAAGTGGTAGTAGGCTGGATAGAAATGTGACAGACTTTTCAGATGTTTCACAAGGCTGAGGTTGGTATGAAGAATGGGTATCTGATAAGCATGACACTACAAGAGGGGCCCTCAGGCTTTGAGATAAAGGTCAGATATGATGATGGGGATGTAGATAAAAAAGGTATGTAAAGGGACAGCCTCTCACCTTAGGATGTTTGTGAGCCCTTCATGTCCTTTGGAAAATCTTGAGAGACAAAGAAGGCATTCCCAGGCTTTGGCAAAAACTTGTTTGACCTATCACAAGGAACCAAGGCAATCATTTCCCAAGCTATGCAAGCTTCTGTGTGAGGTGTAATATAGACTTGCTGATCATCATTTCCCTGCCTTCATGCTTTCCTGATTATACTGTATACATTTCTTCCCTTGCTCAAATGCTTGCAGAGTGTTACCAGACCTAGATCATATATTTTGAAGGGGTTTTCTTGCCTTTTCTGTTAAATCAGCCCCTCTAGGGCATTATGCATTTTTTGGTAGCTTTCCATTGAACTACCTGTATTTTATCAATAAAATTTCTACAATAAATTACCAGGTTTCATTGTACTATCTGAAGAGTTATCCCACGAGAGCAGTAACTATTGCTCCTAGCTCTGAAACAGATGCACTTTTTAAAACAAAGTTGTGGGATTTTTCCTTCAAGCCATTTCAGGCAGCCTACAAACACCAAAGGACTGAACTACTCCCTAAGAAAGCCCTTCCTATGGCTCTCACTGACTTAGCACAGAAATTCATCTTGCTTTAGGACTGCTATTTTTCTTCTAATAGGAAAGATATGATAGGATATATAATATCATCTGTAAGCTTTACCCACCAGGATGCAGCTAGGTGTGGTGCTAGGAAGAGGACTTGGGGGTGTTGGTGGATGAGAAGCTGGACATGAGGCAGCAGTGCACACAGCATTCACACAGCCTGGAGACAGCTGCAGAGTAGCCTTAAGACTGCAAAATTCCTACTGATGGTTTCATGGCAGTGGCTTGGAAAATTTAAGTCCACATGTGCCAGGTAGTAGTCCACATGCATAATATTTCTAGAGGATTTTGAACGCCAGGAGGATTTAGAAGATCTAAGCAAACCAAAACACAGGTAGGGAAAGATAGGCACTGGACATCAGCTGCTTACTTCGAAAGGGATTTGTCTTAGGAAAATGTTTTTTAAAGGGAGAGGCAGATTTGTTTTGAGGGAAAGTTGGAATCCAAATGCTGTCTTTAGAAGTAGCATCTGCTCATTTTTTTTTTTATTTTTTTTTTAACACATGCTCTTTACCATTGCAAAAAGACTCATAAAGATTTCCAAGCTTTTAAAATTAAAATCTTTACAATTTTTAATACAACCATCAAAATCAGGACAGTTTCATTTTTGTTTCCTGTTGATTGTTTTCAGATTTATTTTTTTTCGTGGGAAAAAAAAAATAATTTT
>JAOEGS010007315.1:4117-14275 GCA_025447755.1 Corythornis vintsioides | reverse complement strand
TTTTTCTCAGTGAGGGTGCCAGAGCTCTGGAACAGGCTGCCCAGGGAGGTTGTGGAGTCTCCTGCTCTGGAGACACTGAAGACCCCCCTTGGATCTGTTCCTGGGTGACTTGGTCTAGGTGCCCCTGCTGTGGCAGGGGGGTTGGACTCAATGATCTTCTAGGTCCCTTCCAACCCCTAATATCTATGAATCTATGAAAATGAGTTTTTAGGATTATAGATGGAGGCCCTTCTAGAGCCAGTGCTTTAAAAATAAGTGGAATCATCTACAGAAAGTGAAATATTTATTGAACTCCAAAAAGCTTTTTCATTCACCTACTGTGATATTCTAGATAACATCAGTGCTGGATTTTCCTTAATTCCCATTTGGGGTCAAGAACATTTTTAGAGGAAAAAAAAAAGTAGTTTGATGTTTTTTAAAAACCTTTGAGTGATAAACTACCAGAAAACCTGAAAACCTACTCCAGTATCTGACAACATGTACAATTAAAACCTTGCACCTTTATATTTTGACTACCTTTGGACTCCTGCCTGTTACACTGAATGGCTCTGTATCTCTAGTTTGTTTTGTATGACTGGTATTTATAGACTAATATACATGAAGAAGATATGTAGCAATCAAGATACAGAACTCTGGGTATCTTTGTTTAACATGTATTTTCCATTTCTTAATTTGTTCTTACAGCTTTCCTCTAAATCTTGTCTATTAACCTCTAATTACCTTTATGCACAACTGTGGACACTAAAATTAGTCAAAGTTCTCTAACAGCACTCACATCCCATTAAAAATATGGAGGCAAAATAGCATCTTTGATGCTGCCCCATACTCCTTTGTTGATTAGCATGGGAATGTGCTGTCTCTTTCAGCTGCTGCACCAGAGTTCTGGCTCAGCTGATGGTCCCCAGCAATACCCAGTTTCTTACCAAAGCTGGTCTTTCCTGGAAGAGATGCTCCCAGGCTGCAAGTCTGGCCTGCAGACTTTGTTTCTAGATTGTAGAATCATATGATCATAAAATCATTTCTGTTAGAAAAGAACTTTAAGATCATCAAGTCCAACCATTAAACCAACACAGCCAAGCCCATCACAAAACCATGTCCCTAAGCACTTCATCTACATGTCCTTTAAATACCTCCAGGGATGGTGACTCCACCACTTCCCTGGACAGCCTGTTCTAGTGCTTGACAACCCTTTCAGTGAAGAATTTTATCCTAATGTCCAACTTAAATCCTCCCTGGCATAACTTGAGGCCATTTCCTATGGTTCTATCTCTTGTTACTCAGGAGAAGAGACTGACCCCCACCTGACTACAAGCTCCTTTCAGGTAGTTGTAGAGAGTCATAAGGTCTTGCCTGAGCCTCTTCTTCAGTCTAAACAACCCCAGATGTCTGACTTCATGTGTTTGTTAACTTTATGTTCAGTTTCCCAAATATCTCTGCCACTTGAACGAGACAACTTTCTGAAGACAGCTCTCCACAGCCAGCTCTTCACAGCCAGTTCTCCACTGCTTCACTGGATAACTCTGCATGGCCAACTCCACGTGGAGACAGCTCTGTGCTGGAGGAGGGACCATCTGCAAACTCGTTCCTGCTGGGCCTTGGGATTGATTTTGTTGTTGTTGTTTTTGTTGGTTGGTTGGTTGGTTTTGAGAAGTGGTGTTGTTTTTTAGATTTAAAGACTTACAGACATAGCATCCCACCACTTCAACACCATCCCCAGCCCCAGGATACTGGGAATGCTGGGAGCCAGCAGTTTGGCAGCTCCCCAGCTTCCCCACCAAAACCCTCCTATAGTTCTCCCCTCTCACTGGCCCAAAGAGCTTCAACCTTTTCCCAGCTGCTGTGAGAACACCTACATCAGTCATTCAGGTAGGAGAAGACATGGTTTCCACTACCCTTATGAAATCTGCTTGACAGGACACAGAGCACTGATGATTGCACTAACAACCCTTCTGAAGCTGCTCATTGTCACTTCTGAGCTGAACTGGGAATGTGCCATCCAACCCTGATGGCCTCTGAAAGTCATAGAAGGGCAGGGCTGCTGCCTATTGTCAACAGCTCATTTCAGGGCACAGACCTCCAGTCAAATTGAAGAAATACTGCAAAGCAGATGAGTGTATTTCAAACATTCTGTCCAATTATGGCAACAGAAACCCCACAGGATACTTGCATGCCATAGCTCACAATTATCAGTTAATGTAATTAAGTGTTTTTTGATGTTTTACTATTGCATTTTTTTACCATTTCCAAATTTCACCACACATACACGAGTAGCAACAAGTCACTCAGTGTGTTGGGTTGGCAGTGATGAGTTGTCCTAGACCCCATAAAAAATACAAGCTGAGGCCAACAAAGCAGCAAGTTCTCCCACCAGACAGTGCTCAGGTATTCAGCTTCCCCACCGTGCCCAGAGCTGCACCCAGAGCTGTGCCCAGAGCTGCTCCCCTGGCTCCTTCCCTGCTGCCTCCTCTGCCACTCACCCCCTGCTCTGTGCCTCCTCCTTCCCCTCATCTCATGTTTATTGCAGCTATGGCAGGAACAAGCTTGTGGGTGGTCCCACCTCCACTTCCCATGAGAACCTGCTCAATGCCAGGTATTCAGGGCTCCCCATTCTGTTCAAGAGCTTTGTGGAGCTCGCTGTGTTTGGAGGAGGAGCAGTGGAATGTGCTGAGCTGCACAGTTAGCCACATAGAGAACTGTGCCTGTAGAGCTGTCCCACAGAGAGTTGGACATGGAGAACTGTGATCAGTCCTCCCAGTTGTTCCCCTTCTCTATTCTTCATATTATTTGCAGACTTGGGTCAGTATAAGCTCTTAACTAGATCAAAATACCCTACATATACCTGATGTTATTATAACTGTGCTATTGCTTTAACAACCAAACTTGTAATATCACAAAATATCATCAAATTTATTGGGAAAAAAAAATATTTTCTGTAAATCTATATTACTGGCATTAGTTATCTACTTTTAAATCCTATTAATAATATCTTCTTTCAGGTCTTCAGTTATTTGAGTACAATTGTTGCTTAGCTGAATATCCAATATTTATTTTTACTTCATTTAGAAAATCTTGGCATAATATTATGTCTCCTTCCAACCTTTGAAACTTCTCTAATATTCAATGTGCTACTAAAAATTGACACATTGTCCAATTTGCATAGCTCTTTGTTCAACTCTTTTTGATATTTGGATACAATTTTTCAGGATTCATTTATTTTTAAATTTATTTTGAAATGATTTTATTTAGATTTAACTATTCATCATCCTTCTCAGTCACAGATCCAACAAAAAGCTTCTAGATTTGACTAAACCACCAGGCTTTTTTTTGCAAATTGAAACTCAGCAAGGAACTTTTGAACTACAACTTCCTAAATTAAAGATGCAAAGATGTTAGAAAACCAAGATAGAAAATGGAGCTGTAAATCAAATAAAGTTTTATAATTAGAAGATATAAACAGGACATTTGAATAATCTCACAGAAGGATAATGAGTCTCCAGAAGTCCTGTGCTTTCAGTCAACTGCTTGAATTTTGCTTCTATGTCCTTCAAAAAAACCATAGCCTTATATATAAGTCAGAAATGTCTCCAGCAGGTTGGTGGAAATACAAAATACACAACTTGCTTAATGACCAATGTGGATGAAGGCAGAGAGATTCGTTGCTCTGAGGCAATGTTTCCAGAGAGAGTGAGGAGGGGTGTGAGGGTGGGGGGGGGTGTTTGCCAGCAGGAGGGAAGGGTGGAAAAGGTTGCACTTTATTTTAGAACTTTGGTAGTCATCTCCCTCCCAGGCAGGCAACACTGCAGGCTTGAGAGGAGTTTAGGAAAGACTCCAACCTTGTGGATGACTTCCCACCTAGAAGTGGGTGATGTGAACAACCAGGCTTGCAAGGCAAGGTGAATGGCAGTATCACGAGCATCAAGGAGCCCCCAGGGAGCATTGCACTGTGATTCTTTGGATCAGCAGGGTGGGAACTGTGCTGCTTGCCACGTAGTCACGGTGGAAAATGAGCATATCTGAAAATGCAATCATGCAGCACTTGGAGGGTGTGTGCTGTGTGTCTCTTTGCCAAGCCCTGGGATGTGCTTCTTGCAGGTCAGGTGTATAGTGTAATGAAATAAATAGGTGTCAAGGCAGA
Source organism: Corythornis vintsioides (assembly GCA_025447755.1). NCBI lineage: Eukaryota > Metazoa > Chordata > Aves > Coraciiformes > Alcedinidae > Corythornis > Corythornis vintsioides. The sequence continues at coordinate 10,140 of JAOEGS010007315.1, read as the reverse complement.
AAGATAGAGCATCTTTTACAGCTCACTCACTTCTCCATGTGGCCTTTTTTATATCTTCTTCACCCAGACCAAGTAACAAAGGAGAGAATTTAATAAATGCCTTGTTTTCCAGAGGAGCTTTGTGTTTTCTACCTCGTAACAGCACACGTGGAATAAAATTTCTGCAGCCTGAAGTATATATATATATATTTGTAATAGAAATGATTTTGCAGAGAAATTCAGAAATCAGTCAATTAGATTCCTCCTGTCTGACAGCCCTTTCTTCCTCCTGCCCCAGCTAATTTTTAACATATTGATCAGTTACACACTTGCCTGACAGAAAGATATGAGGTATTAGGTTCTTACTGATTTTATCAAGAAAAGGTACTGCAAGGTGGTGAGGAACCACCTCAGGTTTGTTGCAAGCTGCAGCACAAGCTCAACCATCAGACAGTCCACACTGTTGCTCACCTTCAGGATGCAGGACATCAGGTTTCCAAGTAGCTCAAAGAACTGATGCCTGTTGCCTTGTTTGTTTATTCCACATTCCTGTATTTCTTAATCAAAAACATGAATGATGGAATTATTTCCTGATTGTACCTTTCTTTATACCATTACCTGGAGCTGAAAATAAACCTGCACTGATCCTTTTTCAGTAAAGCAGAATGTTTTGATGATGAAGGTTACTGGAAGTGTGTAGTTCACATATCTCTAGACATTTTTGGTGTTTGGGTGATGTTTATACTAGAGCTCTCTACCCTGAAATGCTTTTAGTGAGGTGGGTTAGTTGCTCTTCTGCTCCATCAACAGTCCTTTTAGGGATGAAAGGGGGTGTGTGGTGAATTTAATGATCAAAAGCTAATCTACCTTCTGCAAGATTTCAGAAAAAAAAAAAAGAAAAAGGTCTGCCTTCAGTGTTAGAAATCTGTTACAGTCTCTTGTTTAGGACCCATTTGCATCCCTGAGAAGATGAGAAGAAAAAGAATGAATCACAGTCCCAAACATTCTCACAAAGACAAGATGATTCTGTTTGTTTTCCAATAAAAATAATTACCTAGGTTTATCTCAAATATGTTGAAACTCTGATTTGTAATCCTGAAGTCACTGTGAGCAGCATAAGCTACCCTTTGTCCAGGTATCTTCTTAAAATAACAGTGCCACCTTTTTAGAGGCAGTGAATTGGTGGAAAATAGAGATATCACATGCACGTCTTCTCTCTCCAGATGTGCAGATGATAGGAGAAAAGAGGTGATTGAAGGGGTCTTCCACAAGTGCTGTGCCACTCTCAGGGCTGAGCTCAAGCTCACTTTGATCCTGTGCCTGCTACAGACACCGTTGTGGTGGAATAACATTGTCTTTGGTCACACTGCATTTATTGCACCTTGAGTGCTACTGAAGTTTGCATTCAAATGGCTAAGTTAGTTAAGCAAGAGCCCCATTAAAGGTATTTTCTTACTACCTGTATAACTTATTTAAGGGAAAGTGACATTTTATTTCGATATAACAGTTTTGTCTAAACCCTTGGGTACATTGCTCCTAATTTGCTAAGACTTCTGCCTAACGTATTCTTCTTTCAAGGATAACTTTTTCAAACTGTAGAAGCCAGCTTAGTTGCCATCAAAGCAGTAAAAAACAGTATTTCAGGTTTCCTCTTTATTTTATTAAGTCATGAATTGTGTTAGTGCCAGCAGGGTATCCTTGCAAATTGAAAGAACAAAGGTAGTTATTTTATAATATGCACATTCCAGGACATTTCAATTATTGACCACGTATGTAAATAATTGATGCCTCACAAACGTATCAGTGTAAGAGCCCTGCAAAGCATGGCATGCATTTGCCAACGAGATGGTGGGGTCAAGACTTCTGTAGTGAATAATGATTCATTCTTTCCTTCCCGACTGCAGTACCATTATCCTGCTCAGCTCTGGGAACAATATGCTCAGGCTCAAAGGGAGGAATAAACCCTTGACGCATGCACTAAGCACGAGGAACATTGTGTAAAGGTGGCTCTTAGTGATAAACACGTGAGACTGTTTTCATTCCTGTCTTGGCCTCAAGCTAAAGTGGACTTGGAAATGAGGAAGCCCTGTGGATTTCTCAGAGTACAAGCTGTCAAAAAGAAAACAACTGCAACTGTTGTTTTCTGTCGGAAAACTGACTCCTACATGGAAACTCTCACTTCCACTGCTCTGTGCCATGCCTGCCATGGACCCAGCAGCTCTATCCTGGCACAGCTGTCATGCTTGTAGGACCCCACTGTGGCAGTGCCATGGCTGTTCAGGATGGCACAGAGATATCAGCTCCTGGGGGAGGGTGTGGGACCATGTCCCACGTCCAGCCTGTGTGGACTACAGGAACAGAGGTGTTTGTGGCTGTGGATTGCAAACAACAGTGTGGTGAGTGCTGGCCAGCACTAATGGCAGGGTGACACCAAGCCATTGGTGGCATGGGAGCAAGTGGCAGTTTTTAGGCATTGTCCAACACAGACAGGCTGAGTTCCCACCCCACCCCATGTCCTTATCACAGGGCTTGCATGCATGTCTCCTGATTGGGTCTCCTTTGGAACCATCTGAAGGAGGAACGTGGCAGTGAGAGCCAGCACCAGGGATGGTTCCTCTTGAGGTGTGCAAGGACGTGGTATGGGAAACACTGTCACAGATCCACTGCATCATGCATGAGCAAAATCCATGCTGCACAAATCAGAAACACACAAATACTTATGAAGTTGACCAGCAGGATGTAATATCCAAAAGCATATAGTTCACTGGAGAAGCAAAAGCCCTCTGTTCAGCTTCTGGAGTGGGAAATTAATCCCCTTTCCTAATACTCCTTCCTTGCTGTTGAAGTCATGACTACATAAATACTGAGACTTTTAAAAAAACTCAGTTGATCAGTCTTTGAGACTGATCCAGCTTTTGCCACAGGCTTGCTGACCCCTTTTTTCATCTATCAGGTTTAGTCTGATGTCTAAGACAGCAGAAGGGGGGGATGGAAACATGAGAGGTGATGGGTGACCTAGAAGTAGAAGTGCAAGAGTGTGACGAAAGGTGACCTGAGCTCACTCTGGGCAGTGGAGTGCTCCAGCTAAGGGTGAGAAAGATGAGGAAAGACCAGCAGGAAGCCCAGAGGAGAGAACATCAAATGACGTTAGAAACTCTTCATTATGAGGAAGATACAGTGTGTCCTTCCTCCCCAAATAAGAAAAGGGAACATCTTAAAAGTCAGGAATTATGTGGGAAAGTGAATGGTAAAGAAAGAGCCTGAGGCTGATGGAAGGAGACTGTGCTGGAGGGGCCCAGCAGCTGCAGCAGCCTGGGTCAGTGCTCTCCCAGGGCAAAGAAGCCTTACGGGTCAGATTGTCTCAGCACTAGTTATTACTAAATCTCTGAAGATTGACCTCCTCTTTGTGGTTTTTTTTTTTTAAATTGCAACACCCCAAAAGGGATTTAGAATAGCACCTTAGGGCTGAAAAGAGAGAAACTATGCCTCCTGTCTCTCACAAATTATATTCCTCTTAGTGTGCCCCAGGCTTACACAACCTCATGCTACTGATAGGTAAGAAAGTTGGACACATTTTGCTCTCCAACTGTCTTGCCAGTCAGATGCTCCTTGCTTTATATTTGATTTTTTTCTTCCTTCTGCAGTGAAGCATTAGCACCTGTCTTTGCTGAATTTCTTCATAGCAATTTCATAACTGCCCACATCCCCCATGTTATTATAAATAGTTTTTAGATACAAGTCTGTCCTCCAAAGCATTTACAACTTAGAGTTTGATGTCATCCACTCTGTGTACCACCATTTAGTTGTTAATTAAAATACTCAAGTGAAAGAGAGCAGGTATCACCACCTGACAGTTTTTCTCTCCACCTGAGAGTGACTCATCAATAACCCCTGTTCTAAAGTCAGGTTTTCAACTTCTTGTGCCCATACTTAAAGCTGGTTACAGCTAGACTGTGCTGCTGCAACTTGTTTATGAGAATGTCATGTGAGATGATCATAAGTCATGTATATAGCTTCCTCCTTAGCCCACAGGGCTAGTTACCTTGTCAGAAAAGAACACCAGCTTTGTCTGCAGAGGTTTTTGACAAAGCCAAAGTATTTGGGCTGTTTGCTTAATCTCTTTGTCATCTTCTGGGTACAGCACAGCAACTGTAGCATCCTGTCCCTTTTCCATAGGGAACTTCCTCAGGGCATTTTCTGAATGAGTTCACTCATTTCAGTTAGTTTTCAAAATGATTTGGACTTGGGTATGAATCTCAGGGATCATTAAGGAAAAAAAAAAAAATCCTGAGCAAAGTGCCATCTTTTGGGTACACGTGGACTGATTATTCATTTGTTTCCCTAGGACCCCACTCAGTCTGCTCTCTAATTTCCACATCCTCCTTTATATCAAATTTGTCTTCTGCAGACCTCTCCCCTCTTCCACTCAGTTTTGAAATTAATTGGTGGTGCCTTGAAGGTTTTGTTGGCATAGTATATTATAATAAAATACACTCATGCATAACCACCCACTTGGGCAGGGGTTGGGTGATGTCTCAGCCAGTTTCATGAGAATTTTGACAGCTGCCAGATCTTTCCCAGCTCTGGTCAATAATTGCTCAGAGTAAATAATCCAGTTGTAGATGAGAGACAACATCAGTCACATGGATATGAGAAACAGGGTTGGGAGAATCTTTCTGGTAACTGATGTTTGCAGGCACAAAATCAGAGGCATGTTTTAAACCTTCCTTTACAGTCATTTTTCACTGTGGAGAATGCTGAATATCTCTGTACTTCAGGGTTTTTTTTTTCTCAGGTCTGGCTATACATGATGCCCAGAAATTCCTCAAAATCAGGGACATCGATGTTGTTTGCACCCGTTGATGTTCTTGTGATTCCTCCTAGACCTAGGGATTCAACTGAGGGCTGATGTGACTGCAGGAGCATCAAGAGGGAAGACAGTAATATACTTCAAATATTTAAAGATACTGAGGTAATAAGGAAATTTGAAGCTATCTAGCTCTCTTATGCTTCTGAAGATCTTCTAAAGTGCTCTAATAAGTATATCCTATATATTTTCACAAAAAAGAAAATAGATGTCAGCTAATGTGCATCTGAGCATCACCTTGTTAAGTCTAAGCTTGTCACCCTAAGCTTTATTTACATCAGTGGAGTGAAATAGGCCCCTCTAGAAGGTAATTAATTAGATGCACTTTATTTACATCTTTTTAGGAGTCATTCTCTGGGGTACCTATAGCTCTCCATTGAGTATAAGTAGAGCCCAGGATGATATGGATAGCTTCAAGAGGTTCATGTTAGATAAGACAACTGTTCCTCAAGCATGTTTGAACTTGAGTTAAGAAATACTAGGAGGTTTTGTGTTATTTCGGTCTCTGATTTAAAAAAAAACAAACAAAGACAGTCCAACATTAATAGAAGAGCAACAGAAAGCAAGCTAATACACTTTAAGTAGAGGCTGTTGAGCCCAGGAAGATTCAGAAATGTTCAAATTTCATTCTTCTCAAAGGCAAACTAATTATCATTGTCAATTTTAATGTTATAAAGCTTCAAGCAAATGCAAAAACATTCAAAGATCAGCCATTTGTGCTTTTCATTCAATGGAGAAGTTGGTGAACATTTGTTTTCCTAATCTTTTATGCCTAGTTTATTGTCATATGTTGTTTGACATTCAGGAAATTACACAATGTTTTAATCACCAGTGTAAGACTGCATTAAAACTTGATGGCCCATGGCTTAATGGCAGAAGTGACTAATTAAAGCTGTGGCGTAAGTAATAGTTGGATGCAAGTTCTGCTAAGGTTCCTTCTGCAAACAAGGGAACTTCTAGGACTTAACTACTCATGTCCATGGGCATAGAGGTGGAGGAGCCACTTGTATTGCTTTCCTCTGTCTTGGGCTGTGTAGTGAACCCATCAGTAACTGCACCTGCTTTTTCCCCAGTGCAGCCCTTGGTGATGACAGTAGTGAGACCATTCATAGATTCATAGATATTAGGGGTTGGAAGGGACCTAGAAGATCATCTAGTCCAACCCCCCTGCCTGAGC
>JAOEGS010007314.1:0-13905 GCA_025447755.1 Corythornis vintsioides | reverse complement strand
GTTCCTGGGTGACTTGGTCTAGGTGATCCTGCTCTGGCGGGAGGGTTGGACTAGATGATCTTCTAGGTCCCTTCCAATTCCTAACATTCTGTGATTCTGTGAGTCTGACTGACCTGGTGGCATTCTGGAGAAGAATACAGGTCACAGCACAGTTCATGTTGCTATATCTCCTTTTCTTTCCTGACACCACTGTGCATCTCACTGAAGTTCAACCCATGGGCAAGCTCTGCTCTTCCTAAGGAATTGTGAAAACAGATTGATCTTGGTCTGCCTTTTTTAATTTGTCCTATCCAGAAAAGCGCTAAGGAGAGTTGTAACCAATATCCACCATGCTAGCAGTTCTCATGAGGTGTTCTCTCAGAAATTTCCTCCAGGCAATCTTTACTCTGTTGGAAAGGATAGTTTCTATAGCACATCATCTGTCTCATGGAAAACTCGATCAGCATGTTGGTTGAACAAGTAGGCAGATGAAGTGGCAATAATACTGCGTTCAACACACGGTAAGCTCTGAAGCCCACTCCCAGATACTCTGTGATTAGTAACTCCACACTAGAAATCAAAGGATTTGTAGTAAGTACAGAGCAATAATTTTATTTGCAGAAAGTATGTCAGGAGAAACTGAACAAACAGCAAACTATTTGTTTCTTAAATATACTTTCAGCTTGCAAAAGTTAACCAGAAATTACTGCTACACAATGAGATAGGTATAATTTTTAAGCCCAGCGGAGGAAATTTGGCATCTTAACACTGGACAGCATGTGGCAAATAGTAACTTCATTAGGAATGACAGACTGTAGTCTTTACCAATATCCTGCTCCTCACAATATTAAACCTGTTTTTCAAATGAATGTGGAGGATTATTTATTAAGTAAGGAAAAGGCAAAGAAGAAAGAGGAGAGAAAAAAAAAACAAAACACCTGATCTGTATCTCATTCTCACAGGGCTCCAAAACATCTAAATACCTTCATATTTTCAAGATGTTAACTTGCCTTTTCTTTTTTCCATTGTGCTATAGTGTGCTTTTTAAAAGGCATTTTAGGATACTAAAGCTCTAATTAACAGGTGAGAAAAGGAGTTGATCATCACCAAAGAGCAAGTGGGCAGCCTGAGGTGTGGCCTCTAGTTGATCCTCACCAGAGCAAGTAGGTAGTCTCTATGCCACAGCATAAAGACAGAAACAAACCAGTTATATCTAGGGCCAGAGCATGCAGGATTTTCATTGCTCCCCATCTTTCACTTGTGTAGAACTACTTCAAGGCTGAAATAGACATCCCTCCAAAGTAAATGAGACCTGATATTTTTACCTTTGCTTATGGAAAACTTAAGTTTGAAGCAACAGACAACATGGGAAAGAAGCAGACAAATAGCCCTAAAACTGAAACATATGGATGAGGAGAGGAAAGTCTGCACTGCTGAGCCATCAAGCAAGAAGATTCTTGTGCTCACTGTATTCTGCCAATGCACCTACAGGGGCTTACTAAAGCATGAGCTCAGTACTGAAACCACAGCCTCGTGTTGGTTTCCTGTCACCTGCAGGACCGAATCATTACACTAGCACTCGATTGATGCCAACAGGTTCACCCATAACACATGTCTGTGGAAGTCCTCGGTGACTCAATTGTCTGTAATCTTTATTCAACAGTTAACAGCATTTGGTTGGTTGGTTGGTTTTTGTTGGAGATGCTGTAGTTCCTCAGCTGGACCTCATTGGGTAGCGCAGCCTTTTAATGGGTATTGATTGTGCAGTCCAAGCAGTAACAGAGAAAGCTTTTGTTAGTTCAACTTTTGTGCTGCCAGTCTGCTGAAAAGGACATCCTTCCAGCACTTAGAGGTTAATTTAGCTGCTTCTGTTACCATTGGCCTCCCATCTCAGGTTGCCAACACAAATATCCCCAGTGATGGCCATTCTCATAAATTTGTTCCATATGAAAGGATTTGAAATCTCTGGCTCAGTTTCTCAGGGAACACGTGGCAACCCAAAGGCTCTAAGAACTAAGACACTGAGAAAGAGGTTGGGCGAGTTGGGTTTTTTTTCCACATTGTCTATGTTACATAGCATGTTCTCATCATTGCACTGTGTTTGAACTTGCATGGGCTTCAGGCCATTTGTCACAGACGAGTTTATGCTCACACGGAAGAACAGTTATGGCCTCCAGATGAATGGCACTGAAATTGGAGGACTTGTACAAATGTTCCTAAAAAGTATTACTAGAATGGGCCCTCGGTTACCACAGCAACAAGATGAAATAACTCCCTTAACAATACAAAAGGAAATTACAGAATGCTAAGGGTGGAATAGACCTCAGGAGATCAAAGCTCCCTATTAAAGCAGGTACACCCAGATCTGGATCCAAGGGGGTTTTAAATATCTCCAGAAAAGGAGATTCCACAACCTCTCTAAGTAGTTGATTGTGCTCAGTCACCCCACAGGAAAGGAGTTTTTCCTCACATTGAGGTGGAATTTCATGTGTTACAGTTTGGGCCCATTGCTCCTCATCCTATCAATTGGCACCAATGAAAAGAGACCAACCCCATTTTCTTGACAGCCATTCTTTAGTTATTTATAAATATGGATAAGATACTCTCTCACTCTTCTCCAGGCTAAGCAGACCCAGGGCTCTCCATCTTTCCTCATAAGAGAGATGTTCCAGTTCCTTCACCATCCTCGTAGCCTCCCTTGCACTCTCCAGTATTTTCCTGTGACTCTGGAACTGAGGAGCCCAGAACTGGAAATAATACTTCAGGTGTGGTCAGCTAGGGCAGAGAAGAGAAGAAGGAGAACCTCCCTCAACCTTCTGGCCACACTCTATGCCTCCCACGAGACCACTGACCTTTCTGGCCATAAGGGTCCATTGCTGTCCCATGGAGAGCTTAGTGTCCACAAAGACTATGGGTTGTTAAAATACTACTGCATGGAATTTTCCTTCCTGTGGGATCACAAAGGTTTTCACCAGCTGTGACCTTGCTGGCAATTGTTTGTAAAACAGTAGAAAGATGTTTTGACTATGGGTGTTGTGGCACCCCAGCCAATCACCCCAGGGGGTGGCGGCTTCTTGTCCAATTACCTTGAAGTTAAAAGGGTATAAAAAGAACTGTAAATTAATAAATAAAGGCTTTTTGGCATCTTGGTGAAGAAAATCTCTGCCTCACTCTTTCTCCTCCTCTGGCAACTGGCAGATAAACAACACTGGGTTCTTCTTTGCAGAGCTGGGGAAGAGTGCTGGAAAGCTGCTGAGCAGAAAGAGACCTGAGAGTGCTGGTGCACAACCAGATGAACATAAGCCAGCACTGTGCCTAGGTGGCCAAGAAGGCCAATGGCATCCTGACGTGGATCAGAAATAGTGTGGCCAGCAGGAGTAGGGAGGTGATTGTCCCTCTGTACTTGTCGTTGGTGAGGCCACACCTCAAGTACTGGGTTCAGTTTTGGGACCCTCAATACCAGGCGGACACCAAAGTGCTGGAACAGGTTGAGAGATGAGCAACAAGGCTGGTGAGAGTCTGGAGAACAAGTCTTATGAGAAGTAGCTGAGGGAACTGGTGCTGTTTAGTCAGAAGAAAAGGAGGCTGAGGGGAGATCTTATTGCCCTCTGCTACCTGAAAGGATGTTGTAGAGAAACAGGTGCTGGTCTCTTCTCACAAGTAACTACTGACAGAACAAGAGGGAATGGCCTCAAGCTGTACCAGGAGACGTGTAAACTGAACATTAGGAAACATTTTTCACTGAAAGGGTTATCAGGGATTGGAACAGGCTGCCCAGAGAGGAGGTTGAGTCACCAACCCTAGAGGTGTTTAAAAGCTACTACATGTGGTGTTGGGGATATGGCTGAGTGGTGGACTTGGCAGGGTGGGGTTAATGGTTGGACTCAATCTTAAAGGTATTTTCCAACCTTGTTGTTTCTATGATTCTATTCTAACCTCCCTTCTGCTGCTCACATAGGCACAGAAAAAGCACACAATCTCACTGAGAAGGCATTGACATCCACCTTCAATTAAGAGCATGCCAACCCAGAAACAGCTGAAGAAGTTAACCACGGGCAGTGGAAAAAGCAGGAAATATATTTTCATGGATTGCATTGAAACAATAGATGCACTGTGAAACGGAGAATGCTAAATGCTGATTTCTTTCAGATGACCACATTTCAAGCTTGGATAGCTGACCTTCAGATAGCATATAAAAACTGCTTCCTAAAGCACAACGGGCTGTCAGGGCTAAGGTGACTTACCAAGATAGTAAAAAGAATTATCCAGTCATTATCCTGACACCAAGGAAATGTACACATATTGACTACAGCATATGTCATAGCTGCCTATAGTACTGGCAGCAAACGAGCATGCTTCAGGAATTCCAAAGCATTTACTGATGACCCAAGCTGCTTTGGGTTTGTTTGCTTGGGTTTTTTTCTTTACTCCCATTATACAAGGTCTAACAGATAATATTTTTCTGAAACTCACTTCCAGTCACATCCCCCTCACTTTCAGAAATGCAAACACCATAGCATAATTTGTGGTACAGACCAGACAGATTCCCACCACAAATGTGAAGCAGACTGGTGCTCAGGACACTTTACTGAATTCACACCAGGAACTGCTTTTCTCTAATTCACATTAAAGAAATTTACTGTCTTGGCTTGTTCTCTCCTGCTCTATTTTACCATCATGTTTAAATATATATATATATATATATACACACACATACACACAAGGTGTGCAATTAGGGCATTCCTTAGGATGAGTAATTACCATTATCTGCCTCCTTCCAAACACAACCAACCAGTAAGCAAATTAAAAACTACAATCCCATTTGGAAAAGATCCACCTCATTAACTCTCTTCCATTGTATAAAACAATTATTGTCCAGTTTTGCATTGTAGAGGCTGCACAATCTAGTAGTGAACAAATAGGTATTTATTCTAAATACAGATTCAATACTATTTGGCTAATATAATATCAAAATACTGCTCTCCAGATACTAACCAAATCCCTATGCATGGAAATTCACAGTATCATTAGAGTTCTTTACTTTAGCTCCCAAAAGTAGGAGCTAGGGGGTTCCAAGAAGGTCATACTGATTTTTATTTGTCTCAGTTAAATTAAAGAAAAATATTTCTGTAGATGGCATGGACCCCAGGACATACCTCAGAAACTGATACTTGTGCAGTTTGCTTCAGAAACGTTCCAAAGATACACTGAGATACTGACTGATCCTAATTTGCACAGACTCATTAATTTTCCAGACCTATTGGCATAATTGAAGTTGTATTTCTGTTGGCAATTCATCCCCACAGTTGGTACCTCTAGGTGTCTTCATTAAATTACTTGAGACTTAAGTGGAAAACCACCCAAAAAACCCACCAAACTTTTAGTTATTTAATCAACTTCTACCTAAATAAATAAAGTTATGAGAAGATGGGAATCATCACCTCCATTTCACAAAAGGGAAGCAGTAAAAAGACTGAAGTCATCCCACAGGTCAATGTCAGACAGACAAGATGATAATTTGGGCTGCACAGTGCTATGCAAATAAAACACAACATTGTGTCACCTCTCCAATGAAGTCCTTGCATGCAAAGTCTGACAGATGTTAAGTGCTAGGAAGCAGAGTTTTCTAGTCTGGAAACCTAGGCTCTGGCCTCTAAATATTTTTATTTTGTTGGCTGCTTTTTACACTCTTGATGAACAAAATACATCTAGCAAAAGTTAAGATTTTATTTCCCAGAAATTAGTAGTTATTTCATATTCCAAACAGTCATACTAACAACTTGTAAATATGGAGCATGTTAATTATTTTCAGTCTTGAGAAGACTTTGGGGGGACCTAATAGCTGCCTTCCAATACCTGAAGTGAACCTAAAGGAAGGCTGGGGAGGGACTTTTTACAAGAGCTGTGACTGATAGGACAAGGGGAAATGGGCTTAAATTGAAGGAGAATAGATTTAGATTGGATCTTATGAAGAAATTCTTCAGTACAAGGGTGGCAAGACTTTGGAATAAATTGCCCAGAGACGTTGTGGCTGCCCCCTCCTTGGAGGTGTTCAAGGCCAGGTTGGACAGAGCCTTGAGTAGCCTGGTCTAGTTGAGAGGCGTCCCTGCCCATGACAGGGAGGTTGGATTAGATGATCTCTAAGTTCCCTTCCAACCTAGGCCATTCTATGATGCTGTGATTAAACTGGGATAATTTTAAGAGCAAGCATCTACCAAGGCTATGAAGCTGGTGCCTAGAAACTCATACAGGAACCTTTTTTGGGAATAATTACCTCAGGACTGAATGGCTTTCTTAACACATGCACCATAATGCAAGCCATAAAGCCTGACAAAGTGTCGTAACATGTTCCATACAGGAATTGAGATCAGCTGGGCTTTACACCTCTGAAAACTCCCTGTGACATTCCAAACACAGGTATACCATCAGAAATTTACCAGGCATAGAAAATACATGAGTGGTTGTATTTCAATATCTCCTCAGTTGCAGCTTTACAGATGTCAGAGCTTTTTTCTGAAGTCACAAGCAGCTAGGAAATAAGTTAATATATAGGATTATCATCCTCCTGTGCGTGTCAACACGAGATTCTCTTCTTATTATCACAAAGGCTCAGACCTGCCATGACCTGAGAAGCAGCATTATTGACTCTACTCTTATGACACTCTGGATATAGGCAGCCTTAAAGCATGCTGGTGAAAAAGCTAAATAAATCAATAGGAAAACAGATGAGTTTTAGGGAGCAGTAAATCACCACAACAGAACCAGGCAGCAGACAACAGTCTGTTTCACTTTCCAGATGGCAATGTATTCTGGATCAACAACATTTCCTATTTGGGAAGACACAAATCATGGTTACTAATTTTAAACTGAAAAAAAAATTTTTTAAAGTGCAGTACTTTTTCATATACAGTTAATTCACCTGCCTCAATCAAGTCCATCTGACTAACTTTTGCTACTTGAACTTCACGTACACTTCACTCCTGTTAAAATCCAGCAATGAGAATACCTGACCTGGAAAAGGAAGTTTTAGAAACAAGCTCACTGAGGAGAACATTCTAAATGCCAAGAACTGACTCAGTTTTGTGTCCAGAGTAACCACAACCCCATGTTGTACTGAGTCAGCAACAAGAGATGGAGAGGTTTGGTTCTGTAAACACCAGACAACTATACTTGCAGTACCTTCTTTTCCTCCTTCACCTTCCACCCTGTCACTTACCAAAGGCTTGGTTTCATCTTCATCCTTGAAGTAGTAAAGCTGGTCACCTTTGAGAACAAACCAGCGTGTGTGCCAGGTCTTCACAAAACCTCCTTGCTTCCGCAGCCACCCACACTTAATGATGCCATGTCGTCCTTGGCTCGTAGGGGGAGTCTCTGCAGAGCCATTGTACTCTTCCATACCAGGACTGGGCAACTCTCCTGTTGAGAAAACAAGAGGAAAAGGCAAAATAATTAAGATTATTTTCCAGGTAGTAACTTGCTTTTTTCAATATAGCTGGAAATGAAACATGACCCCACTACAAAGATATGCTAGAAAAAGCATTTGCCATTTGCCTGCTTATTCTCACACTATCATCCATCAACCAAGGGAATATTACTCACCTATAACAGACAATAATGGCCATGGAGTCCTAGAATGGTAGAGGTTGGAAGGGACCTCTGGAGATCATTGAGTCCAACGCCCTTGCCCCATCAGGGTGGGATCCCACTCAGGAACAGATCCAGGTGGGTTTGGAAAGTCTCCAGAGAAGGAGACTCCACAGCCTCTCTGAGCAGCCTGTTCCAGGCTCCATCACCCTCACAACAAAGTTTTTCCTCTTGTTAAGGTGAGATCATCTACTCTCACTTTTACTTACCTCCTCTCTGATACCAGTGTAGGCAAATCCACAATGGGGAGAGAAATCACATCTAAAAGGAGTGGCAAGGAGCTCTTTTGGGGGGCTTTTTGAAGCCAAGATGGCTGTTAGCCGTCTCTGAGGGGCTGGTAGCTGGTGGGCGGGCTGCTGGGATAGCGCAGGGGGGAACCAGCACCACCCACAGTTGATCAGGTGATAAGAACCCTTTGGGAGAACAGCGAGTGGTCCATGTCCACAGAGCCCAAGGCAAGCAGACCATAGTTGATTGTGTGCACCCTGGGGGTACCGCTGCTGCCTGCACCTTGAAGGACAGAGTGCTGAGCACAGGGTAAATTCAATAGCTCTCAGAAACAGCCCTGTGGGAAGCAGCACACAGTGCTTGGCTCCCTTCTGACCAGAGAGAAGATCAGGGCTTTTTAGCCTCCTTACAACTTTCTTTTTCAGCATCTCTGGGCAGCCACTTACCTTCCTGATGGATATTGTACATACACTCACGCAGTCACCTGCTTAACCTCCATGCTCAAAAGGCTCTTCCTGAGCCCTTATTAGGTCTACAGCTCAACAAACTCAGGGTTTTGAGTTGCAAGTTCTGGTATCTTCAGTTGAAAAACAAATCCACCTGAAACCTATGTGTGCCAAAGAGTATATACCCAAACAGAATAAAACATGGCTATAGCCACAAATGCAGCAAAATTAGTGGTGAAATTTCACTCAACATGCTCGAAGAACAACATGTTTTCTTTCTAGACTACCAGTGGGAGGGAGAGTTTCTTGCATAGTCAGGAGCTTGCACAGCTGTTAGGGCCTGGGAAAGGCAGCTTCATAGGTATTGTATTTATTGTTTCTAAACATGAGGGTGGGAGAAGGAAAAAAAAAAAAAACAAACTCTAGACATTGCAGGCAGGAGATGTGTCTGGCTAAGAGCATCTTGACCAAAGCTTCCTGTTGAGTCCAAGCACAACACTCCTGCTCCAGTCCCCTCTACAGCAGTAATACTGTTCCTGAACAGAGTTAACAGATAGCTGCATCGCAAAGGTATGTGGTCAGCTTCTAAAGTAGATTCGAAATGGAGACACGAATTAAGTTGATAGACATGACCACCCCTCGGACAATTAGCACAAGGACTTTGTTTGGATAGTGTTACATCACTGGAAAATAAACTGCAATATAACCAAGCAAGAAGAAATAAAGAGATCCATAGTCCAGTGAGGATTGTTTTCCAGCCCATCTTTCCTTTGGTTCCTTTCTTCCTGCTCTTCATACTCATCCTCCTTTGGAACAACTTATCCAGCTGCTATCTCTACTGTTCTTTGTTTATGCCTTTTGCTTTTAACACCCAGACGAGCCTGTTTTCGTGTCCAAGCTTTGGTCTGGAACTTGGAATCTAATCTCTGGGGTTAAAACTCAATTTCCCTGTGCCTCTGAGGTTAACAGGACTCATCACAATCACAGAGGTTTCATTGTAAAGTACAAATGGCAGGTTCAAAACTTATATCATTTGGTATTCTTCTCAGGAAAAGGAAAGTTCTTTCTCCTACCTCTTTAGGCTTGTCCTGGTTTGAGTTAGAACAGAACAAAATCTCTTCAGTGATTTTATTTTTCAGCTCTTTTTTTTTTTTTTTTTCAGGCCCAAAACTCAACACAGTATTCCAGGTGCAGCCTCACCAATGAGGAGTACATTGGGACAAACACTTCCCTAATCCTGCTGGCCACACTATTTCTGATACTATTTCAGGATGCTCTTGGCCTTCTTGGCCACTTGGGCACATAGCTGGCTCATATTCAGCTGATTGCCCAACAATACCCCCAGATCCTTTTCTGCCATGCAGAAAGTGGTCTTACTATTAAGACTATATTAAAATTTATTATAAAGACTGGTCTTACTGGTCGTACTATTAATGACTGAGGTAAAGAAGGCATTCAGAACCTTAGTCTTTTCCTCCTCCTTGATCACTATGGTTCCCCTCATCTGATAAAGGATGGAGATTCTCCCTAGCCCTCCTTTTGCTATCATTGGATTTATATTAACACTTTTTATAATCTTTTATGGCAGTAACCAGGTTCAGTTCTAGTTGGCCTTGAGTTCAAGCTGGGCTTGAGCAAAGTATCCCTGCAAATCATAAAAATGTGTCTGGCTCGCAGCAAAGTTATTTGTGCCTGGGATTACTGTTATATGCTACCAAGAACAAACCATCTGATAAATCCTCAGATGGCACTGACCAAGGGTTTCTGTGAGGGTTCAGTACCACCATAGCACACAGTCCCTGCTGCAGCACTGGGCTGCAGCTCATACAAGATGTTGCAGTGAGTTTCTGATCTGAACCTTGGCTCTTTCCAGTCTGGAGCTGCAAATGGATTCAGCTGCCACTAGCAATCTGAACAGCTTACTTGCTCAGTGCCTTGTTCTT
The DNA here is from genome assembly GCA_025447755.1 of Corythornis vintsioides. NCBI lineage: Eukaryota > Metazoa > Chordata > Aves > Coraciiformes > Alcedinidae > Corythornis > Corythornis vintsioides. Next base: position 3,665 of record JAOEGS010007314.1, on the reverse strand, counting down.
AAGCATCTGCTTGCACTTCAGGGTGATTGGGGCTCCTCTACTATTTTTCGTTCACTTTGCACTGTAATAATTACCTACGAATGCAACAAAGCAGTGGGCAAGCAGCCTTTTGAATGCCTTGCAGCTTTATCTCTGTACGCCCAGCCTCTCTCCCGTGTTACCTTAGCTCATTAGGAGGAACAAGGCAGGTTCAGTGAAATTATTTGTGATAAACAATAATAAGATAATCTCCAGGAACTGATTGCATCTGTACAAAGCTGTCTTTATTAAACTGGCTTGTACCCTACCTCTGCTTATCACCATGTGTGGTGAAAATGCATCAGGAATGAGGACAGATTTAATCTGTGTTAGATGAAATTATTCTCTCAAAAAGAAATGCACCCAACTCATAACTGGCATTATTTGAATATGAGCAGAAATGACTTGGATGCTGCTGGCTGTTGGCTAGGCCAGTTGCCAAGAAGTAGCCCTTGAACTCGTATCCTCAGAAAGTGAATTACCAAATCCATTAAAGGAAAAAAGCATTGTAGGGAACAGGTGAATTATTGCAGATGAAAAAAAAAAAAAAAAAAAAAAAAAAAAAAAGAGGAGCAAAATCATTACCTCTAGGCTACCCAATGCTCTGTGCTGCATAACCACAGGAAAATCACAGCTCTCAGCTTTGGCTAACCTGGTCAGTTTGCTGCTTGGCCCAGCTTCAAGGCAGGAATGAAAGAGGACTTTAAACACAGTAATTACATGTATCACTGCAGTGTTAAGGACACCAGATTCCTATTCAACAAGAGCAAGTGCAGGGTCCTGCACCTGGGCTGGAACAATCCCCACTATCAATACAAGTTTGGGGATGAGGTGATAGAGAGCAACCCTGCAGAAAAGGACTTGGGGGTGCTGATAGATGAGAAGTTGGTCATGAGCAGCCAGTGTGTGCTTGCAGCCCAGAAAGCAAATGCATCCTGGGCTGCATCAGGAAAAGTGTGGCCAGCAGATGGAGAGAGGGGATTCTGCTCTTCTACCCTGTTCTGGTTCAGACCTCACCTGAAGCACTGCATCAAGCTCTGGAACACTCAGCACAGGAAGCACACGGACCTGATGGATCGGGTCCAGAGGAGGGCCAAGAAGATGATCAGGGGGCTGGAACACTTCCCCTACGAAGACAGACTGAGGAAGCTGGGATTGTTGAGCTTGGAGAAGAGAAGGCTCAGGGGAAACCTTATAGCCACCTTCCGGAATCTGAAGGGAGCTTATAAAGAGACTGGAGAGGGCCTGTTTACAAAAGCCTGGAGTGAAAGGACAAGAGTCAATGGTTCTAAATTAGAAAGCAGTGGATTTAGATTAGAAATAAGGAAGAAGTTCTTTACCACAAGAGTGGTGGAGCACTGGAACAAGTTGCCCAGGAAGGTGGTTGAGGCCTTTTTCCCTTGAGACATTCAAGGTGGGGTTTGACAAGGCTCTGAGCAACCTGCCCTAGTTAAAGATGTCCCTGCTCTCAGCAGGGGGGTTGGACTAGATGACCTTTGGAGGTGCCTTTCAACCCAGACATTTCTATAATTCTACAATTACACTGGACTATAAGCAAGAACTTTAAAGTCAAAAGCAATTTACTACTTGGATGAAAGGCTATTTTTAATTTCATTACACAGAGGCACACATTTTACCGGTGTTGATGCCAGTGTACAAATTAAGTACTTAGAGTTTAGCACCTATTTGTCCAGTAAAATTTAGTTCTTTATAATTTCTGCAATACTCAAACAAGTGAGGTGTAGGAGGGATGACATTCTACTGCTCCCAAATCCTCACAGGCAAGATTCCTTTAAAGCAGTAGCTTATCCTTGGACACTTCCTGTAAAAAAAATTAAATCAGAATCTGCTTACTACAAAGCAAACTTGGAATCAGAAATCCCAGCAGCTGGCTCACTTTCACTAGTTGTTTTTACAGCTGTTTCGACACCAAGATCATAAAAATAAATGGCAGAAATATCAGGGTGCTGGCCCCAATGCAGAGAACAGCGAGGTGCAAACTATGTAAAGAACACATGACAAAGTGTGGAATTACATCAACCTCTTCCAAGTCTTTTTGCTCTCATCAGACGAGGCAGAAAGCCATGCATTTTCAAACACTGAATGAGCATATTCCTCAAACCCATCTTCTGAACGGGAAACAAAATTTGGACTTGTTGCCAGAGTCAACTCTACTGACTTGGCCAACCTCCAGTTTAGGTCATGAGCAGAACTGAACAAATGCTACACGATCTGTTGGTTTGGAGTTAGCCACAGGCTAACTCCCCTGGGTTTGTCTGGACATTGGGAGTGCAAAGTAGACAAAATGAGAAACATTCCCTGATATGCTGGCTCTGTACCAACTTCTCCTGGTCCACAAAGCCCATTGCCATCTACTGCTGCTGGTCCCAAACCAACCTTTTTCTGCTCCCATTAAGTCATCTGCCTCTCTCATGAGTCTGCCCAGAAGGCAAATAACTGCACTTAGGTTCTCCTTGTCACCGTGGTGCTGTGAACAGAAAGCGGGGAAGTGTTCCTCCTCTGCTACCACTCACTCAATAAGTGAAATAATAAAATAGGCAGCTCCCCTAGATCCCTGCACTTTTCCAGGAAACAGTCAGAGAAAGTCATTAAAGAACAGCAAATTCAGCTACAACCAATTATCACAAGATTACACCAAGATGAGCCACCTGGCAAGAACCCCTGATGGTTTGCAGTATATTTTTTATTTTCACTGAAATTTCTGATGTCCAAGAGAGCACATTTCAAGCATGCAAAACATCATCAGCATTGCATTACAGCAGCCCTACTTAATCTTTGCTGTTTGTCAGGTGCTGTATCAGATCTTCTGCAGCCCAATGTCAGCCTGGCACAAAACTAATAAAGACGAACAGCCATCAAAGTGTCTGCCCCAGAACTGTAAGGTCTAAATCCCCCACCCTTGCTCTCCCAAAAGGCAAGAAACACAGCACTGTGTGGAGATGACTTCTCCATGTCAGACACATTAACAGATATCAAAGAACGCCATTTTGGAGCAACAATTGACTAGGTTGTTGATAAGCATATCTGGCAAATGCGTATAGATATTCATACACAAGCAAAATTAATTTAAAAAGTGGTCACACCTTAGTTATATATAAAATTTTATTATTTCAACACTGCAACATTTACATGAAGAGGTACAACCCCTTTTCTAAGTGATGTCCATTTTTGCATTTCTTCCTACTTGTTTTCCCATGAACTATCTAGAGTATAAGCAAGTAAGTTAAAGGTTATCAGCATTTTTCAGGTATTAAAGTGCTACCTCTGCCCAGTCTGTTTCCTTCTGGTTTTAACTGATTTGGTCTGGATGAGTAACAACCTCATAAAACCATTTAGTATGTGAAAATACTGTCTGCATTTATCTTGCTCATAATATGTCAAGGTACCCAAACCTCTCCTACAACACAGGCATGTTATTCTTGAGCAACTGCTGTGAGAAGCAAGAGTTATTTTGCTTGGAAGAATTTCACTTCCATGACCTAAATAATTACTACTTAGGCAATAAAAAAAAAAATAATTCTGAGGTGTTATCAGCAGTGAGATTCATAGATTCATAGATTCATAGATATTAGGGGTTGGAAGAGACCTAGAAGATCATCTAGTCCAACCCCCCTGCCTGAGCAGGA
>JAOEGS010007313.1:46685-65485 GCA_025447755.1 Corythornis vintsioides | reverse complement strand
TACCAAAAAAATAAAAAAGAAAATAAAATTATGCAGCAGCTAGTTAAGGTAAGGCTGCGGATTTAGTCTCTCTCCCCCTGGGTTTGTATTTATTCTCTTTTGATTAGCATTTCATTCTATTTTTTGCTCATACTTTCATCGCTTGGTGGTAAAAATGAGTGACTGCTCCAAAGCAACAGACATCCACTTGGTTGGGTTGGTTTGTTTTTTTTTTCTTTCCGTTACAAAATCATCTCCAAAAGTTTTCACTGAAACATCATAATTTTTTTGTTTTTTTGTTGGTTTTTTTTGTTAAATCATTGCACAGAGACATCAACACTGTGACGTACTATGGAACAGACCGCCGGGAGCCGCCGTCCCGCACCGGGACTGCCGGGAAGGGCCCCTGGCAGAGGAGGAATATACAGGCACTAGTCCGACACCATGTCAGTAAGAGACAGAAAGAGAGAGAGCACGCCCGGTACAGGGGGAATGTTGGGTTTGCAACTTTTCTCATTATTCTCTTTGCTTTTTTTTTTTTGTCTTTCTTTTTTTTTTGTTTTCTTGTCAATGGCAAAAAGAAATAACAATAATCATCTACCCTCATCTATAGTCCTCCTTGGGATACTCTAAGGTGACCAGGTTCCCGAAGCCCATTCGCAAGCTCTCCATGTCAAACGTCTCGATCTCTCGCTCCTGCCTTTCCAGCAGGAACTTGATCCTCTCGCTGCGTTCCTTCTGCAGGGCGGCCAGCTCCTCTTCGATCTACAACAGGCACTGTCAGAGGGCCCTGGGCAGCTCCTGGGCCCTGGGCAGCACGTGGCAGCTCCCAGCCCATGGGCAACACATGGCAGTGCCCGGGCAGCACGTGGTGACCCCCAGCCCCCAGGCAGCGCATCCAGGCTCCCGGCCCCCAGGCAGCGTGTGGCACCTCCCAGCCCATGGGCAGCATGTGGCAGCTCCCAACCCCCAGCAGCACATGGCAGCTCCTGGGCAGCACGTGGGGACCCCTGGTCCCCGGGCAGCTCACGGTGACCCCCAGCCCCCAGGCAGAGCTTGGTGACCCCCGGGCAGTGCACAGCAGCTCCCAGCCCCCCCCAAATGTACCTTTTGTTCGAGGTGCGCCCTGCGCAGCGACACCCGTTGCTCCAGCTTTTGGAGCTCTCTTTCGTGCTGTGCTTCTGTCTGCATCTTAATTTTGCTCTGGTACGCGTTGAGCAGCTCCATCTCCTGCTGGAGTTGCAGTCTCAGGGCTTGGCATTCTGCTTCTTGGGCCTCATCCAGCCGTAGCTGTAAGATTGGGGGAGGTTTAGGTTGGAGATGAGGAACAATTTCTTCCCCACGAGGATTGTCCAGGCCTGGCCCAGGCTGCCCAGGGCAGGGGTGCTCCCCACTCACACAGAGGTGGGAGCCTCAGAGAGTACGTAGCTTTAAAACCCAGCACACAAGGGGAGCAGGGAAGGACATGTGTTCTGTAGGAGGCTTATTACAAGAGGGAAGGACCACCTGATACAACACTTCATAGAACACCTCGGGATTGTCTGGTCCAACCTTTCTTGGCAAAGGCCTAGTCATGACAAGTTGGCCCAGCACCCTGAACCTTAAGGACTCCACCACTTCCCTGTGGAGATTATTTCAATGACTGTTGTGAAAAATTTTCCTTGTGTCCAATTGGAATCTCCCCACTTGTAACCTGTACCCGTCACGCATTGCCTCTTCCATCTGACTCCCTGGACAAAGGGAGTCTCCATCTCCTTTATAGCCCTGCTTTAAATACTGGCATGTGGCTGTGGTGATGAACACAACCCCTCACCCACCACCCAGCTGCTGGGACAGGAGAGAACAGCATGGCCTGACCCTACCCACCCCCCTTGGGGTCCAGGGACAGCAGGGGCAGTGCTGCACCTACCGCTTGGGAGGCCATCATCTCGTTGATGCTCTGCTCATACTGCTCTGCCAGGATGGCGAGCTTCCTCGTCTGCTCGTCCTTCAGACTCTTCAGAATTGTCTTGTGCTCACTCTTTGGAGTTACTTCCAGCTGGTGATTCTTCAGTGCTTTGTACTGCTTAGTTTGGACTTTGCATGTGTCCTGGAACTGCTTTTTGATCTGCATTTCCATAGCCTGCCAAGGAAGGAACGATGTGAAGAGCACGAAGAGCTTTGACAACGGAGAGGTTACAGTGCAGCCAAATGGGAGGGCTGGGGAGAAAAGCAGAGCTCCCCCGTGCTGCACCCTGTCTCTCTGAACCCTGTGCCCTGCCCCATCTCCTGCCCTGTACTACACCCCATTCTCTTGCCCAGTGCTTAGGTGAGTGGGGAGTGTGGCTCACACAGTGACCTGCTGAGCAGCAGCAGCTCAGGCCCTGCCTCTGTGCTAACCATGGCCCCAGAACTGCTCAGGCCTCCTCAGCCCAGGGCACCTCTGCTCCTCCTACCACTTCTTGTGGGCTACCCAGCCCAGCAGCCTGCCACCTGCCTCCCAAGAAGTGTTTGTTTTTTCAAGGCCTCCTGTGTTGCTTCCTCACCAAGGCTTCCACCACCTACATGGAGACTGCAGATCCAGGAACGAGCGAGAGGGTGACAAAGGGGATAAGAATGTGCCTTTCTGGATGTTCAGAGGAGGCAATCTCCCCCAGCAAGCAGCTCAGAGGTTTCTGATCCACCTGCAGCTGAACTGGCACAGAGCAGAGTGCTCAGCACACCCATGTTCTCTCTCTGTTGGCTCTGAAAGCGAGGAGGCATCACCCAACCCCTTTCCACAGCAAGGGCCTGAAGATAGCACAGCTCAACAGGAGCAGTGTCATGCTCTCCTAAGAACTAGCCTAGTTTTACCCAGCAGCCTCAATCAGCACTGCAGGCAAACTCCTCAGGGAGCTCTTTACTCCTAACAGCCCCCAGCTTCTGATCCCAGAGCAGGGGCAGCACAGAGCGCACGGCGCCAGCGAGAGCGGAGGTTCTGCAGGGTGGAGGAGAGCAGAGGAGGCGGCCAACACACCACCCGGCCTGCCCAGGGCTGGAAGAGGAGGAAGGAAAAGCTTCCAGCACCTTCAGGTTCTTTGGTTGCTGCCGGAGCTCCATGAAATGCTTCCTGTGCAGCTCCCGCTCTCGCCGCTTGTTGTACTCCAGCTGGTTCTCGAGCTCAGTCTGGTGCTGCAGCCGGATCAGGTCCATGCGCAGCTTCTGCAGCGTGTGCAGCTGCCGATACTCCAGCTCGCGCGTCGACTCGTCGTGCCGGATCAGCATGGCGTGCTCCATCTCCTTCTGCGTCCGCTTCTTGTTCAGCTCCTGCACGGGGGACGGGAGAGCACAAGACAGTGGCTGAGGAGCGGTTCTCTCTCCCTGAATACCCGCAATTGAGCTGGCGAGGCCGGGTGTCCTGGTTGCTCCTCTGGGTGACATCGATGAATTCCATGTGCCGCAGGGCAACGCAAACGCAGCAGCGTGATGGAAATGCAGAATGGCTACCCAGCCTCCATCCATCCATCCATCCATCCATCCATCCATCCATCCATCCATCCATCCACCCACCCACCCATCCTCCTGTAACCTGCTGCTCTGGCAGCTCTGGCATCACCCACGGAGTCTCCAGCAGGTGGCACTGGAATTGCACACAAGCCCTCTGTGACTGCTGGGAATCACTAAAGTCAGTCATTAGCATCTCCTAGGGTGTTCAGAGCTGAGGCAGGGAGTCTGGGATGACTGACAGAATTGGGGGCTCCTTATTTGACTGGTTTAAGTGAGCCTGAGCTCCTGCCATGCACTGGGAGACAAGGATTCTCTCCTGTCACTTATCAAGACTAGCCAAAGCCAAGGTGAACAGCTCCAGTGCTCCACAGCAGGGAAGAAAAAGAATTTCATATACCACTGTGTACAGGTGGGGATGGCCCCAAGCACAGCACATTGTTAACATGAAGATACAGCCCAAACCTCACACGATTGACCCAGCAGGTCAAGGGAGGTTCTTCTCCCCCTCTACTCTGATCTGGTGAGGCCTCATCTGGAATACTGTGACCAGTTCTGGGCACCCCAGCTCAAGAAGGGCAGAGAGCTGCTGGAGAGAGTCCAGTGCAGGGCACCAAGATGCTGAAGGGAGTGGAGCATCTCCCTGCTGAGAGGCTGAGAGAGCTGGGGCTCTTGAGCCTGGAGGAGACTAAGGGGGGACCTCATCCATGTCTATTAATATGTTCAGGGCAGTGTAGGGAGGATGGAGCCAGACTCTGCTCAGTGTCATTCAGTGACAGGACAAGAGGCAATGGGAGTCAGTTGGAGCACAAGAGGTTTAGGGGAAACACAAGAAAAACCTTTTTTCCCAGTGAGGGTGACAGAGGCTGGCACAGGCTGCCCAGGGAGGTTGTGGAATCTACTTCTCTGAAGACATTCCAGACCCACCTGGATCTGTTCCTGGGTGATCTGGTCTGGGTGACCCTGCTCTGGCAGGGGGGTTGGACTAGATGATCTTCTAGGTCCCTTCCAGCCCCTGACATTGTGATACCAGCCATAGGCACATAAACATGGACATGATCCAGCATATTTAACAGTTATTGAACCAAAAGGGTGATCCCTTTAAGAAGGAGAAAAGTAAAAATCAGATTTGATACAATTCTTGTGAAGGAAGAACAAAAGAAATTTCTATTTCAACAACAATTTGTCATAATTTGCTCATGCAGAATTCTGCAATTGAAAGGTGAAACTTCACATCCCAATATTAAAAACAGAACAAAGGGTGATGAAAATTGACTGGATGATGCAAGTTGTGACACAGAGAATATCAGTGGTTTGGTTTTTGCACAAATTTGGAGAGCTTTTAAAAACCTTCTAGATGTTAATTAAAATGTTAGCAAACAGATAATTGTTTAAATGTAGCAAGGTACATAAAACACCAAAGATATCCCAAGATATTTTGATAGAGATCTGGAAATAATATTTATCATTATGTCAATTAGAATGCTAAAAAGCACTGTCTATATTTTTAAGTATTTGATTAAAGCTGAATACTGTTGCAGGAATTCTTTGGCTCAGCAAAGATATTAAGAGCTTTATGCTCTTGTTTGGCCTCAAAAAAAACTTTTTCTATCCTTATTGAGAAACCATTTTTATTACTACTTTCTATAAAATTCCTAGCTTTAAATGTTTTAGTTGTGAAGTAGAAATGATTCATAAATAAACAGCAGTTCAATGCTTCAGGGGTAAGTACTATATAGCCAGTAATGCCTGTTCATTATTTAGGTCTCCTGAAAATGTTTTCCTGTTCAGTCTGTTGTCAGAAATGCTTGACTGCTCTTAAAAACCTATTTTTTCTCTGCACCTTTCTTGCTACTGTTTCTTATATTTCTTTCTCTGTCTGAAAATAGACTTTTACTATGATTGCTTCTATTGGAAGTGTTATGCAGGCACAGTCCTGAGAGAAAGAGCTACAGTCTGGAAAGACAAATAAGAAACAAAAGCTTAGAGAAGAACATCTCAAGAGAAGTAGCTACGCACTGAATGCATATAGCCACGTGTTCAAATGTTAATGGGTTAATTAAACTAAGACCAAGCACAAATCTTGATTGAACTTGGGTCTTAATTGTGCATTGTAATGAACTCATGCTGACAGGTGTGACAATTTGGTGTTGATAGGTGCAATATACTGCATACTGAAGAAAAAACCCCATAAACTAAGCACAGGTTACTGAATTAACTATGTTGATTTGGGAGATGAACATATTCATGAGACACCTGTTAATGTGGAGGAGAAGTTATGGGTACAGCAGAGATGATAAAATGTTAATAAGACAGCACTAGAGAAAATAAGTTATTCTTTCAGAAGTTGACTGCTTTACCTTACTAATGAAGTCACATCATCAGCAAGAAGATCTTGCTCAAGTGCCCAATTCTGAGAGACTGGGGCCATGAAAAAAGGGTGTGAAGGGAGACCAAAGAGTTTGGAGTTGTTTAGAGGAGAGGCAGGTGAGATGAGACATGATGAAAAACATTAAATGGAATTAATGCAATATTGTCTCAGTCCCATAATGCAAAAAGAAATGCATCTCTGGAAAATGACAGCTTGTTGACAAAGCAAAACTCAGAAAGCTATCATCTGGAGAAGTACTGGGGGTAGCAGCAAAGACTTTGATTTGGGGGCTTTGGCAAAAGATCAGGTTTTCCATTAAATACAGACACTTGCAGTATGAAAATGTTTCTTCGAAAAGTCCTTTTTTTTTCTGCTAAAAAACGAATTTGATAGAAAAGATTGGAACATCTCTAATTTGGTAACATGAATTCCCAAGAGGATGTGATGCAGGTACTTGACGTGTCTGCTAATCAAGGTTAGCAATTTCATGCAAGTGATGAAGGATTTCACCAGGGCTCAGGAAAATATCTGCTGCCAGAATTTTCCCTCTAAAGATGCCTCCTTTTTTAGACTTTTCTCTGCATTGCAGCTAGCTCGGTTCTGTTGACCTGCAACAAACACTGAAAAATCACATCTTTGGGAACAAAATGTTCTTTTCAACAATTATTGAGTGAAAATTTTCAATCAACTCTGATTTTACAACTGGCTAAGTACTTTATGCAGATATATTGCTGTTTGTTCTGGCTTTTGTCAAAAAGAGAGCTTTGGGAAGCCTCCTGTTCTGTCTTAAAGCAGCAAAAAAGTTTGCAGTTGTTAAATTTCAACATAGAAAAATGAAAATATGCAGCCATATCCATGATCTAGTTTAGCAGAAGTGAAAAATGCCTACAGCAAAGTACACTCATATTTATGTACACAAATTAAGTGATAATGAATTTGGTTTTAATGTGATTTGTAATGCTAAGTTTGCAATCAGCCAAAACAACAATCTGTTCCTCTGCAAGATAAAGCACGTCAGTTTTCACATGCTCCTTTTCTTTTTTAATGTGAAAATGCATATTTAGATAGCAAAATGTGCTTTGTACCATAGCCACTGCATAATCTTTTTCAGCAAGAAACAAAAGCTTCATCATTTGTTGAGAATCTTGGCAGGGAGGGGGATGACAGCTACCAGTGTTTCCTTGCTTTCTTGGGCATTGTGAAAAAGATCTGATAGAACAGCTTTAAATCCAGATGTTTCTTTTTCTTGATGTGTTGACATCCTAGGCTGTACTCTCATCCACACATCTGCTGAGTGTAAATCTGGAATATTTCTACAGAAGTCAAAGAAGGAATTAAGAGTAATTTTTGTCTAGAAACGTGCCAAGAGTTCAGCTGAAATTTTTAATATCCACTAAGTTTTTTATAAATGCCTTCACTATCTATGACTGGGAAAACATCAGACTTACTCCATTCTTAAGAGCAGCTTAATTAGTTTAATTACCTGATGGGACAACATTTCAGTGGAGAATAGGGTATGCCAGTGGGTGGAAGGTGGGATGAAAGGAAGAAGAAATAGGAGTGAAAATCTGGCCAGTGTTATGAATGTTTCCCTTATCCTCCATTAGCCTTCAAGAAAAGGTGTAATTTTGCAGCCTAATATTGTTAGGCATCATTTTAGTGCCTTAATATGTCTGTTTGAACTGGAATCAAGGTAAATATTTTTTATTTTTTATTTTTTCCTTTTTCTTCTATCCCCCTAAACAGTTTTGACAGGGAAAAAAAGGTATATAGGTAGCTCTAGTTGTGTGTCTAGGCATATTCAGAGGGGCTTGTCCATGATATTTGTTAATCAAGGATAGCAAACTCATACAAGGTACAGTTTTTACAGCATTAAGGAAAAAAATCTGTTGTCAGCATTTTCTCCTGAAAGATCTCCCCTTTTATTTTTATTTTTTTTTTACTGACTTTTCTTGTACTCATATCTAATTATATCCAGCTCCACTTAAAGTTGAGAGCTAGTCCAGATGAAAATCAACAAATGTAAAATTTATTTCACTCTCATGTCTCCTTGTAGTCCACACCCAGATGAGGTCTGCTTTATGACACTTCTTCAGAGGCAGTCTGATGAGAAACACTTCTTTGAAACCTCATCTATCCCAGGATTCGGCAAATGGCTTTGTTGTAGAAGCTAATTTTAATTTATCTTATAGAGCTCTAGTGAAAATGACAGTTTAAAATGATTTAAGTCAACTAGCAATATGAATTAAAAAAAATTCCATATTTTTAATTGCTTAAACACAAGTTTAAGGCAATACAGATTAACCTTCTAGCTCTGAAGTGTTTACCTACCTTGTTCTAAAAGAAGGATAATAGCATCTTAATATATGGGCCACTATTGGCCATATTGGTTGGCATTTTTCTCCCCACCCCTGAAACTTTGTTTTTATTCAGTTTTATTCTGTGAAATTGCCAGAAAAGCCCAATCTCACAAAACACAGTAATGGAATCATAACTGAGGGATCTCTCGGGGATGACGTTTGTTACCATAAATGTGGAAGACCTACCTTCTTTAACATCACTCTAATGCACAAATACTGGGAAATATAGAAAGTGGAAGCTGCATTTTTATCTGTTACACATTATTTCACCCACTTCCATTCTTAAAAAACAATCTGAGTTTCAAGTTTGACTTGTTTATGGACCACACCACTCAGGGATACCAATGGGTCTGCTCTATCTGATGCTACATGGAAAGGAATTAAGAGTCATAGCAGATGGATCTTGACAAGCTTATGAAAAAGCTTCATAATCAGAACTATCAAAGAAAAATATGCTTTTGAAAATTAGCTTACCTGATAATTTTTTAGGATTATTTAGGATTTATTAAGTCTTTATTGTCTACTGATCAGAATCTTAGCTGCTTTGAAACAATGGCTCACACATGACCATTTCCAGCTTGTGAAAATAAATATGTATATCAAATACATAAATTGAGTTTGGATTGGCTTGCCTGATGGCCTTTTCAAAACTTAGGAATGATATTATTTAAAATATTTCTCCTTTCTATGAAATCACAATGAATTAGTAAAGTCTTCGGACTTAGATATGATACATAGGAGGAAAGATATTCCACAGATTCTCTTGAAGAAAGTTTCACACTTTTGTATATTCATACCTGGTGGTTTTAAAATCTATCATTCTCCTAACAGAATCAAAATAGTCATGCTGGAAAATAATAGGAAAAAAAAACCTCAAAGGAAAAGAGTTTACCTAGAGTATTGCTTTAACTGTTTCCCAGTGAAGTAAAACAGTCCATGTAGCAATAAACTAAATGAACAAACAAGAAATTCCCTGAACTGGAAGTAGGAAGGGGCTGGAAGAAATTTAAAGGAAAGAATTTATGCTTGTAGGTATTTTCTTTTTCCCTGATGTCCACTTATGGGCATTGTTGGAAGCAGAATACTGGCCTAGATGGAGCTTTCATGAGAACCAGTATGGCCATTCTTGTCTTCTTAGCTAGTTTTAAGGTCTAGTGAAATGAAGTGAAATTCTGCCTTTAGCAGATAATAGATTGTGCTGGTTTTCCAATAAATAGCTTCTTTACAGGCTTAGGGATAAAACAGTAACACTCAAAAAACTGCAAGGGAAGTCTAAATTATTTATAGATTCAAGTAAAAATATAACTTTTTTACTTTACATTATGATCTTTAACAATCATAAAGCATTTATACTGGTATTATAATATTTTTATATGTTATTAGTTTTAGCACTCTTTTATGTAAGTTACTATAATGTCTTTCTGTACAGTTCCACAAAAACTATTATTGAATTTTCTATCTTGAATTTTTTCAGTTAGCTCTACTGCATTATGTTTTTAATTAGGCAAGTCATATGTTTTACATTATTTGGCTTGTAAAAATAATAGTTGCTTCCATATTCACATTAAGCTCTAAAAGATTATCTAATTTATTTACAGGGTTATTTCATTCTATGTCCCTATAAAGAAGTAGAGTTGTTTATCTCTTTTCTAACAGAGATATTTTTCCCATAGAAGGAAAGCAAGACATTTCAAACTGGATATTTAAGATAATTCTAATTATCTCTGCTTGTCACACTAAAAAACATTATTACTGAAATTTAATAATGTCCTAAACTAGAAATGATCCCTACCAAATACGAAGTAATGTTTTTCTCTTTAAAACAAACAAATTATAATCATGGATATTGTTTTATTCTCCCTATCCTGCAGCTATTAGAATCTTTGCTGATGTCATTTGGCACAGACTCACTGAATTACAGGGAGCTAAGCACGCTCACTGCAACTGATTTCCTATCTGCATGTAAAAGAAAGTCACTTTGAACTTGACAAAAAAAACCCCAGTATAAACCTGTAAGTTTGAATTGCATTTATAGCATCAGGCCAATATCTGTAGAACCATCCCACCAGTGGTTGCAGTCTGTGAGAAGACACAGTGGAATACTACAACCTTCAGGCTGGCAATAGTGGAAAATGGTTCAGTGGGAGACTCAGCAAAGGAAAACTTCATGGTGGAGACTTGTCCAATAATTACTTTGAAATTGTTATGAATGTTCATATGCTAGTGAAGACAATCTGCTAAGACTCTGAGGCCACCTCACATGGCAGTTTATCTACTTATAGCCAACTTTATTATCCCTCAAAAGAGTGTGATTGAGTCCCAACTTCCCACTGGACTGATCTCTGATCTGTGTTAGGGGTCAAAGTCAAGGTTTTTTGGTGATGGTGTTACCAGGGTCAGGGCCAGGCCAGAGAATGACAGTTGCTAATTGCCAAGAACACCCTAAGCGATCATATGTCTGTGCTTAGGTGCACACATTGACCATCTTTATTTTAATAAGAGAGAGGATTGTTGAGCAGCCAGCGTAGAAACAATCCCTCTTTGAAGAGGAAATGTAAAGCTTTTATGTTATCACAGTCTTGGCTGCTAGAATGGAAAGTGCTGCCATCAAAGTGGGGATGTTGCACTGCTCCTTGCAACCTCAGCCCTTGGAAGAGGTGCAGGGTTAGAGCTCATGCTGATTAGTGCTCAGCATCACGTGAGCCCACGGCCACTGAAACAGATTTTATACACTCTGTCTCCAAAACCTTGGCAGAGCCAATCTCTGCATCCAATATTTTCAGTATTACAATGGCCCTTGGCAACGTATCACACAGTATTAGGAGGATTCCTGCAGAATTGAGAACCTCAGCACGTGGTTTGCTGACAGATGCAGATTAATGGGGAGGATTGTGTTGTAGGAATGTAGGTAGAAAAGGACATAGGTTTCAGAGTCTAAAAGAAAAAAGTTGCATAAAACACATAAAAAACTTTTATTAATCAATAGAACATTTCACTAGCATTTTGGCTAAATGGTTCTGCAAGGGCTGATTTAGATTTATTCATGGCATGAGAAAAGAGGATAAACTTTGATTTTTTTCAGTTTTCTTGCTGAATAAACTCTTTTTAAACATTATTTTCTGCAATGATGAGTGCAAAGAAGAAGGTTATCTCTTTGCAAAACCAGAAGGCTAATAGTCATGACACTTTTGAAAGTCTAGAATATTAGCAAAAAGAGAATTTCAGAAAATCAACCAGCTTCTCTTTAATTAAACCCTTTGTAGTGTACTTGATAAAACAAATATTCCTCTAATGGGAAGTTGGAGCTTTTTAGAATGGTCTGGCCAGTGAGATTTCTAATAAAAATATGATATTGATATCATAGTTCAGAAGCTTAATATCTTAGAATAAATCAATGTCTGGCAGTCACAGCTATCAGAATTTCATGCCCTTCTGAAAACTGATTTTGTAGATTCAAATCAATTCCAAGACTACCAGAGTCTTTTAGAATACAAAGATCTCAAGTGTCCTAAAGAGTTCTTTATCAAACAAAATCTCAGAGGAAGGTATGAAAGTAGACAAGTAATGTGTTTGTATTTACCTCCAGCAACACCTATTTGTCTTTTTGTTTCATCGGTCACAGTTTGTAATAATTTGATCATCTTGGGCAAGAACTTCCCTTTGGTGTTTTAAAACCCCTTACACACTTTTTTTTTTCTGATGACGTCCCAAAGCTTAATAGTGTTTTTAAGGTGAGATGTAAGCTTGGCTGTCTACAGTTGAATCTATTACTTAATAGATTATTGGTGTCTCTAAGGTTATACACAGGGCTAAAATTCAGAACTCTCTTATTGTTCAGATATATTTGTACAAGGAACTGCTGGAATCACCATGATGGTTGGCAAAATTAAATCATCTTCTAGCCAACACATCTCTGAGCCACAGGCAGGTCACTCAGACAATGACAAAAGATGATCATCAGAACTTCCCATGTCAAAAAAAAGAGCACCATTTTTTGATGCACAGTGGAGAGAAGGAGAAGTCAGAGCCCAGGACCAGTCTTGGCACCAGCTGCTTGTCTGCACGCTGCCGGCAGAGCAACGTGAGCACAGATTAGGTTTGGTACATGAAGTGCAGCAGACTGAGCGTGGACATGGTGCTGACTGCAGGTCAGTGTCACAGCAGTCAGGGTGGGCCACCTTACAATCCCTGGTGCCAGGAATGCTGAGGTCAGACTGCATTATCAAATGGGCAGGAAGAGATTAATATTCTGCTTTTATTACTTTGACTCGAAAGTATTTGCCTACCTACAAGAGGTGAAAGATTCTTGCTTTCTAGCATGTATTGGCATTACAGGCTATTAGAGGTTTCTTTCATGATTTATGAGTAGCAGATGTTATTAAATGGAAACACTACAAGAAAAGCTAGAGAATTCTTAAAATGCCCCTTTTCTCATTTCACTTTCATTTCAGTGACTATTCTAACCACAGCATATGCAGAGGCTTTGCTGTTCTGGGACAAGATGAGAAGAAAGTGACGTTGAAAGGAACAATTAAAGCATTCTGAAAGTCATTTACTTCCACAAAATTATGGGAGGCGTTTCATTTTTGGCAACTAATACAAAGAATTCTGTTACTTTTTATGTATTTCGTCCCAAAATTAACCCTGTGATTTTTTCACATGTTTCTAAGAGATCTTTACGTAGCAATAAAGAGGGGAAGCACAAGCCTGCCTTCGATTGTGAAACAATTCTCAGTATTTGGAGAAGGGATTGTCAGAGTCAGGACATTTTAAACTTTTATCATTCTGCTTATTAAAGACTGCAGACTGGCCAGATTATTAATTGCCAGGTGCTACTCATCTCTAGTCTTAGTTCTACAGTTATCAAATCTGAGAGCAGGAGATACTTGCAGCTCACAAACCTAAAATAGCTCAAAAGTGTTGGCAAAGATATACTTGCTCTGAAGGTACATAAAGTGCTCTTTGTCAATTTTACTCCCCGGTGTTAACTGACATACTGCATGCAGTGCTTGACAGTCCTGTTAAAACTGAGTTTAAAAGTCATTAAAGACTGAGAATTTGGCTGCTTGTTACGTGGGCCACTTCAGCTTTCATAACATAAAAAGAAGAGGCTTCCAGAGGTGCCGGATCAGACCTCTTCATGACACAGGCAAAGCTGATAAATACATAGCTCCCATTTTAATTTATTATTCGTTTACTCTCTCTACTGGTGACAGGTCTGGAATGCTGAGGGCTGAAAGAACAAATAAGTTTGGACCAGAGCTGTGGAAATAAAGATGTTCACAGGGTAATCTCTGACCTGTCAATTCAGTAGGAGTGGGAAGGACTGTAAAAAAAGCCTGAATTATTTCGTATTGTGTGGATCAAGATACTGTATGTCTATGTACTGCTCTTAAGGCAATGGTTGGAACCTGTTTGTTTAAAATCATTTTGACTTTTGCCATAGTCTTTAAAGCAAAAAGTTTAGACCCTTTAGATATATTTTATCTTTTACAGTAATGGTTAAATACAGCTTTTGTACTGATATTTTGAAATAATGATTTCATTGACATTAAGGGAGAAATTTTACTGGTCATGTTGGGGCCATGGTATCACCTAGCTCTGATCTCTTGCTGAGCTCTTCTCCCTGCTACTCACTGATAGACATTTGGGAACGGTTCAAAGCTGCACCAGGGGAGGTCTAGGCTGGACATTAGGAAGCATTTCTTTTCTGAGAGGGTCATTAAACACTACAACAGGCTTCCCAGAGAGTTGGTCCAAGCCTATCAGTGTTTAAGAGGAACGTGGACAATGCTCTTAACAACAGGCTTTACTTTTGGTCAGCCCTAAATTGCTCAGGCAGTTGGACTGGATGATTCTTGTATGTCCCTCTCAAGTGATCAATTCTATTTTATAACAAGGAAATGGCCAAAAATTTCCCTTGGATTATATCAATCTGGACTGTTCACTGAACTGTGGTATGTTTTGCTACCAATCTTGTATTACTCTTAGATACACTGTTGAATGCAGCACAACATAGTTGTGAATGAGCTGGGATGTACATGAAGGGTATATGATTTATTATTAAAAGCAACAAACTCAAAACCACATGTTTCTGGTAAGTCATTTTATCCTATAATCAGTTGAGTTACTTTACAATGAAGATGAAAGCCCAATTTCCTGATTTATTTCTAAATATTTTGTTGGTTGGTTTTTGGTTTGGTTTGGTTTTTTTTTTTGTTTCTGCTGGATTATTTCAGGTAACTGGTATCAGATATTGCATTATGTAACCTGACATGATATAATGCAGCATTTCCAAATGTGGTAAATCTGAATATTATTTCAGCTGTCAGGTGTATTTCTGGACAGTAAATTTTGTAGTCGGTGCAAGAGCAAATAGAGAAAAGACTACTAAAGATTGTGAAATGTTATTCATTTCTGCACTAACAGCAGTGGGTATTTCCACTACACTGTGATCTGTAAGACACAAGGTTTGAAAGTACCTGTTCTACCTACAGTTCTCCAAGAGATAATGGTATTAAAATAAAATTAATGGTCAAAATAAAATAAAGACAATATTAAAAGATGCCTGTATGAATAGTAATGACAGGAGGAAGTGGGAAGAAACACATTGTCATCTGCAAGAACTGCAAGAGGGTGGGAATCAAACACGGCATGGTTGTTTTGTGTGGTCAGAGGTTACCCTTAGGCTGAGTTCAGGGAGTATCTAGTGGCTATCTGGATATGTTACCTAAAGCAAGGTCTATTAAATGGGTATATACTCCTGAGAAAAGAGGGGGATGCCCCTTAATATCTAGCCTAGATTGTAAACTGCAGGGAGCAATTTAGACTGGCAGGGGAGAGTAACGTGTGACCTAATACTCAGCTTTCCATCTCTAGTTACTTTCACCCTGTGACTGCACATTTCAGGGGACTCGAAACAAGATCCCAATCTCTGGCAAATCTGGAGATTTATGTGTGGCTTGTTTGCCATGGCTCTGCCAGTAAGGTGTTATTTCAGTAGAGGTGTACTGACACTGTAACCAGACAGGCATTTCAGTTTAAAACACCACTAAAGCCCCGTTAAAGTTTGGCAGAGGGAAAAGGCACAAACATATACACACCCCAGCATCCGTTTTTAAATCTTAGCTGAAGTTTGGGAGCACGGGATGGGGTTGGGGAATTCTGAGCCTGATTATGAGTTATGGCCTGCTTCCTGTTTCCATTGAAGTCAAAGGCAAAACTCCCATTGATCTCATGGGAACACATGCTATACTTTCCCACTCCATAGCTCTAATATTTTAATGGATTTAAGCAGTTTTGCTTTTAAAAAAAAATAAAATAAAAATCACACTCATGCTGACAGTTTAGACACCAAATTTCTTGAAGCTTGATGTAAGTTGAAATAACCCAGATGTGCAAACCTCTACAAACAAGATTTATAAAGGAAATAAAATTTTAACCTTAATGATGACAACTCTTACTATACCACTAATATGAATAAAGGGAAGATAAGTTATTTTTTGCAGCTCTGTGGGGACAAAACCATTCAGCTACTCCTGTCTGAAAAATGACTCCCACTAGGACTTCAAAAGATAGTGGTCACAACCTCACATACAGGAGGATTCATTTGTGCTTCTCAGGAGTTCTCTCTAAGCTATTTTTATGCAAAGCTGTGAGTTCAGAGGTCACACTGTACATCACATACTGGAGAACCTTCAGAAGCATAGGTAGAGGTGAAGGTCATGTCATATTAGGCATACATAACTGTACATAAGGAAAGCCATCTGAACCTCTATAAAGCAACCTAACAAAAACCAAAGTCATTTGTATTTTCAAGCAACTCTCACCCAAAGCTTAGTTTTTCTTTCAAATTTCATTTTGTGAAATTCCTGGACCAAACTAAAGCTCTCTCTGGACATGAAATGCTGAATACATGGCTTTCTTGCACGGAACACCACTAAACTAACTAAAGCCAAAGTCAGTCTTGACCTGTCATCCTTGGGATGAGAATGTCATCCTGTTCTTCTATTTAATAGGCCAAGTTAAAGTCTTTAGCAAATTTTCACATGCTATTCTTTCCTCTTCCACGACAATTGAAAAATTCTATTTTGAAATGCCTGGTTGTTTTCACACATTTGACTTTTG
Organism: Corythornis vintsioides; assembly: GCA_025447755.1. Classification (NCBI taxonomy): domain Eukaryota; kingdom Metazoa; phylum Chordata; class Aves; order Coraciiformes; family Alcedinidae; genus Corythornis; species Corythornis vintsioides. The sequence goes on along the minus strand of JAOEGS010007313.1, from coordinate 49,186 downwards.
TTGAGAGTGAAATATCAACCAAATTCAGGAGTGAAGTGTCCCTCTGCACTTTTAGCCAAGCAATAAAAGAGGGATCTACACTGGCATAGTCATCTCCATGTTAACCTTGTGGATTTTTTCAGTTAAAGGCTCTGTACAAAACCTACCAGAAAAGGCTGCTGAGAAGAACCAAGACAGTCCTAATAAAGTCCAGTCCTTACAGAGACTTTAGGGAGGTGAGGAAGGGACTTTGACTTTCTGTTCTCACCTAAAAGTGCCTTTCTAATGCCTTTTTTTTTTTATTATTCAGAAGGTTCCTGGATCAAGGTAAATAACAGCAAAAGAAAACATTACTCTTTGGACGAGTGAGTTTGTTGGATTATTCTTTAATCAGTCAGTTGAACTAGATGTTTGTTCTATGTCCCTTCCAACTGAAATATCTTCTATTCTTCTATCCATGCCATTCTGTGCTATGTTGTTTGGTACTATATAGTTAATGGTTATAGAAATAATGGTCATATATCATGAAAAACCATCATCATCAGGAGCAGGTGAAAATATAAGGCACAGTTTAAAACAAACCTTTGTTCATGTGGGCATAGCTTTGCCTGCAGGAATCGGGCTTTGACTGTTAATTCTTTATGTGCATGTTAATGCAATAATAATACAATTAGGACATGCATGCAGAAGACAAACATGGAAGCAAACAGAAAGAAATTATCAGTTGGAGAGCTCTCTAAAAAACTCTGTTCATAAAGAAGGAACATCTGACTTAGTTTTGAAACTCTGCAGGAGTTAGACAATTAGCTCCCACTGTATTTTAATGACATTTGAATAACTTAACATCTCTTAAAAAATGCCAGATAGCTGTAGTAACAGATGAGGAAGAAGAGACAATTACTAAAGCTGAACAAATGTTCTGGAAGCAGTGAAATTTTGTTAAAATTGATGTCTTCCAGAAATGTGTCTGCTTCAACGATGGTTTTACAGTTCTAAGGTTTTCTGAACATTCCAACCAGCAAACAGAAGAAAGATCAAGATTAATCCTCACATTTCATTGGTTCAGATATTGACATGTCAAAGGCACAGATTCAAATTCTGTCTGACTCAAACAGTAAAACGTCTACCTCAGATCACAAGAGAGATAAACAAATCCAAGCATATAATGAAATCAGAAGAACCTTCTCAAATCAAAAGATTTCTGGTTTTGACTCAGAACCTGTTGTTTCTTTATTGTTTTCATTGGTAAGTTTTTCAGTAGGTCTGGGATCTGTTCCAAACTATAATAAAATTTTTAAACCTTGAAACTTACCGAAAATCAAGTGTTTGTCCTCCAGACAGCTTTGTTTACACTATGTATCTCCTGGTTTTATGGCTATGATATAACTTGTCACACTTCATCTTTAACTTTCTTTATCTTATCTTTATCTTTACTTTGTTTATTGTTTTGATTGTACTAGACAAGCATACTTCCAGCCTAGAAGAAGATTGGAAATGTGAAACAGTCATCACTGAAACTTTTCACTTCTACTGGGATATGGTTAGGCAGGACTCCACATATTTAAAGGTGCAGAGAGAGTTGCAAGCCCTTAAATGGCCATTTTTTTCCCTATCATTATCTTCTCTCATGAAAACATGTGTTCTTCACACGGGCTGTGCCTGGAGGGCTGAACTGGTGTCAGCTGGTTTCCACTGGCAACATTTGCTTGTAGGGATTAATTCATTGCCCTGGCAGTCACCATAATCCACTTTGCTGTGGCAGTAACTGGGTAACTGTCTCAGTCAATTCCTACCCCAGACCTGATTTAGACAAATGTGTTAGAGCAGAATATTTTTCCAAGATGTCTCATACTCTTCATTCCTATCCTTCAGGGGTTTTGTATGAAATTATCAAACACTTCTGTGAGTGAACATAATGACATCTTGAGTCTTCAAAATTAGTAGTTCTGTCAAGTACACCTCAATCTGTTAAAAGCTTAAAGGACTGTTGTAACTTTCTAACTTCCTTGTAGAACCAGAAGTTGAATCAGATACTACAAAAGTAAATATGCATGAACTAATACACTCCAGACTCATACTACTCAAAAATGATCTTCTCTTTTGCCTCACATTCTTGTACTCAGGTTCTTCTAAACCTTTGGAAAAAGAATGTCATGAAAATCATCACATTTTGGGCACACTGACACCATTCAATCAATCAGGTTGGAGAAACCCTGAAAGACAGAGACAATATTTGTTCTAAAAACAGAAGTAGTGTAGATGCCTCAGCCTATCACTACATCAAACTCAGAGATCACTAACTTTGTCCATAGTGCTCTGAAGATAAATGTAGCATCTCTGCCCAGGCTGGATGTAGCAAGTGAGATAACTGTTAGCTTCACAGGTCTTGTCTCCATTGCACCACCAGGCACAGCTACTATGTGTAGCATACTCCTTATAGCTCACACCTCCAGTGCATATCCTTTTAAAAAGTATTACTGAATATGAATATATATAAATATAAATAGATATTTATTAAATAT